>VDFB02274303.1:0-27249 GCA_007258455.2 Sequoia sempervirens | reverse complement strand
CACCTTGTTCCTGCATCACACATACACATCCAATCATAATTACCAACAAATGTGATTAGGGAGAAATACATCCATTCACTATCACTCAACAAATGTGATTGGGGACAAACACATCTGATCACAAATACAAATAGAATACTAGACAACATAAAAAGTTTGAGGACTAAGTCCTTGTTGTGTATGCAGCCATTGTTATAGATCACTGCCACTTTGATCACAAATGATATGAGACAGTCATTGCTGCCAGCCTGCCACCTGGGAATTGATCTTTGCTTTAGTCATTTTGGCACAAATACTTTTGCTATCAATATAATTTCTTGGCCTCATCAGTATTGATTGACAAGAGGACATTGCTTGTCCTCCAACCTTTTGCACCTTCGTCCTCTAGTAGTTTGCTACTTAGCAAATTTGGCTTGGAGGCTCATTTTTAGAATGCCCCCCCACAAGATGGACATTGTGTACAAGTGATAGTGTGTCTAGTTACAATTGAGGCAATTTTTATTTTTATTATTTTTTGACACTTTTGGATTTTGATAGACATACATATGATGACATTTTAATTAATGACTCATGCATTAAAGGAAAACTGGACCGCATTCTAAACAAAATGATACAACTTGACTTTAACTTGCTTTGACAACATGCAATATTTTTATTGGACTTTTAGACAATGACAAAATATCTCTGTGCTTTTAAATTATTCAATGGAGAATGCACTATTTTTCTCCATGTTAAAAGTATCTGATCCCCACGCAAGTAAAATAAGATCAAAGGTGTTGGACTCCACCGATAATGCACCTTGAATTGATTATAACACTTTTAACATATTGACATTATTGAAATATTGTTATATGGTCAATTGATTTTATAAAACCAATAAATTATACTATCCTAGGCAAACCAGCCCAAAAGCTAACGTTATAGAAGTAGGCTAACAAAACTCTAGACACGTGATGAAAGGGACAAATCATAAAAGAGAAATCTGCTTTAAGGCAAAACCAAACAACTAACAGATCCAACAACAATTCCAAGAGTTAGGAATGACTGAAAGAAGCCAAGAACCAGAAAACGAGAGAGAACATTAGAAGGAAGACACATCTCATTTGCCTACACTACTGCAACACCTTGGAAAAGCACCTGCCTGAGAGACTGATGCCACCCATATGTTTTTTTCTTTTCTTTGCAGAAGAGCACTGGTTTGATAATTGGGGGAAGTTAACCCCATGTATTAATTCTCGATGCCGCATGAAGGACACCATTGGCAACCATCGAAAGAGTGAATGAACTTGTGACTGTGAAAGAACTATAACAGAACTCATGACCTCTAGACATGAAAAAATAGAAAGCATTGACAACCATGTGCTTTCTATTTTTTCACTGTGAATGAACTGAAAGTCTGAAATCCTGCAAGAACTCGTGACCTCTAGAGTTCTGTCAGAGTGCTTTAGTGCTTTGACAACCATTGAAAAAATAGAAAGCAATTGAAAGAGTGAATGAACTTGTGACCTCTAGAAACCCTATAAAATATGATTCTCTATTGGCGCATATTAGTGATGGCAAAACAAGCTAAAACTTCTGCCTACCAGCAAAAATCAGCTAAGATAATCAAAAGTGCTGCCTAAGCTTAGTTGACCTGGTGGGATTTACTAAGGAATGCACTATTAGCTTAAGTTGGCCATATTTTCTTAAAAAGGGTGGCGCCATATTGTCTTAACATAGTTTGCCATTCGATGCAAAGCAGTTTGCATATGATGATTTTTAGCAGAAACTGCCTCTGCTTTTGGTCTTTTCGCAGCACTGTATGCAGGATTTCAGTGCCATATTGCTATATTTGTGAAGGTTCAGCAGTGCTGAAAATGATATCCAGTATTATACGTTGTTTTCCAGCAGAATTTCAATGATAAGTTACTGCTTCTTAACTCGTTTTCTGCTGTTGTAAGGTTTCAGACTCAGTCGGCAGCCTTAAGGGTTAATTTTGTTCCACTTCTAACATTCTGTTTTCATGATTTTTGCCATTCCAAAAGCCATGCGAAAGCGTAAGAAGGATTGATCTCAAGAGAAGGAGCTATCCAAGCAGGTGATTGAGCCTAAGACTGTGCTAGCAGATGATTTTCAGCTTGTGTGGGACACTTTGCTTGGGTACATGAACACCTTAGATTTGAAAATTAGCAAGAGGATCAAGGTGGAATCTAGTAAGACACCAAGTAGATGGAGGTTTTATAGATTCATGCAAGATGGGGATTTAAGTTTTGTAGAGAATCTGATATGTTTTATTGTGAAAGATGCATCTGAATCATTGAGGCCATTTGTATGCTAGTTTGCTATTTTTAGCATTGGCTAATTTTAATAGTTGTTATTTCAGTTGTCTATTTTGGGAAAGTCTAGGGGCCTATTTTTAGGATGCTTTGGTTAGTTATTTTATTATTGTTTAGGTCTAAGTTACCAGTTTTGATATTGGTTCGGATTTGGGTTTGAGGGTTTGATTCATAGGTTTGGTCAAATTTTTTTGGGATTGGGTTGTCCATACAAAAACATATAAAAATAAGAAATATATACATATTTGCTGCAGTAATTAAGTTCAAAATACACCAAATAGCATCTTATATTATATAATAAACAAAACCACCTTATTAATAGTCAAATATTAGTCAAACTCGAATGTCATGATATATATTAAAGCTAAAAAATAATAATATTAAGTGTTAACAATCAGCCATCATTGATCAAAAATCATATGAATCTTCAAAAACATCATCACCATCCATATTAGATGATGTAGGTACTGGTAAATTAGAAGAACCACAAATAGTGTCACTGGCACTGGCACTAGCACTAGCATTGGCACTAGCACTCTCATGCTCACTAGTTGGCTCATTGTCAACATCAAGTGCAGCGAAGTGGGAAGTGGAAGCATCCAAGTCAATATGCTCTGACTTGATATCCCACTTCCTTGTGCCCCCTTCCTTGTAGCCACTTTGTTTGTGTGTAAGGAACCACAAGTTTGAATGCACATACACCAAGTCCTTTGCCTTTTTTGAGTGTAGTTGATTGCACTTTACTGAGTGGATGGAGTATGTGCTCTAATTCATCTCAAGTGGAGATAAACTAGCAACCTATTAAGACAAAATTAGAGAGTTAGAGTTAAAAAATTAAAAGATTTAAATTAAAAAAAATGAATATAAATAATATTTAAAAGATAAAAGATTTTTTTTTATTAAACTTGCAATAAAATTTTGATCGCAAGAGGTTGTAGGTGTGTGAATGATTGGCCATGGAAGTACCACCAACTATGAGCATTGACCTCATACTTGTCCCTACAAGCATCAATACTGAAGTCTTTGGAGCAAGCAAAATCCATGAACTCAACCCTCACTGCATCCTGCATGTCATGATCAATGAAGAGTCTACGAAGTCCTGACTTGTACCCTTGACTGACTTAAAGATTTCTATATGGGGCAACTCTTGTTGTCATAAAAAGGAACTCAACACAATAACATTTGGGACTCAATGCAAAGGCAAGACGATGTAGCGGAGTGGTCATTTTGTTCCATCATTCTTTAATGATTGTGTAGTTGTTTGAACAAATTTTCTCTAAGATATTGCTCTTTTGCATTTATAATGACTTTCATCTTCTCAATCATTGAGTTGATGCCATCATATATCTCACCCAAACAAGGCCTATCCATGTCAGTATAACCGATCATGCTAAATATGGGCTCAATGAAATTGAGGAGATACTCAACACAATCCCACCAAATGTCATCTAGGATCATTTGCTTAACCTTTGGTGCCCTTGTAGTGCTAGATTGCCTCCATATGGACCAATTTGGGTTGATGACCATGTTAGAAAGTGCCTCACAGACTTTCACAAGTTGTCTCAACACAATTTTGTTGGAGGCAAAATAGGTTTCAACAATCTGCTTGAAAATCAAATTAAAAAAATAAAATTTACAAAAATTAAATTTAAAAAGTTTACTAAAGTGAAACATATTAAATATGCCTTGTGACATATGGTGGTTGGTGATGAACATTTGGATGTCTTCAATCTCTAAATACACTTGTTTGATCCAATCAATTTTGGTGCCAATTTTTTGTAGCATAAGGTTGAGGTAGTGGATAGCACAAGGTGTCCAAAAAATGTGTGAATAATGCTTCTCAACCAATAACCCAACCACTCTACATTTTTTGGCATTGTCTATTATAACTTGCACAACATTTCGAGTGCCCACTTCCTCAATCTCTTGACAAAGAATGTTAGAAATAAATGCACCATCCTTTAGCTCCCCTTCACAATCCATTGCTCTAAAATACATTGCCCCATTAGGGACATTGCAATAACATTGCTTAATGGCTGATTTCTTGCATCTTTCCATCCATAAGAAACGATGAACACCTTTGTTTCAACCCACAATTCTCTTATGGCCTTCAAGGACTCCTCTACAAACTTCACCACTTTTTCCAATAAGGTGCTATGGACCTTCTCATAACACGGGTCCTTGTACCCTTTTGGAGCCTCGTTAATTCTTTCACCATTTGTTGCTATTATGGTGAGCGAACAACATTGAATGCCAATCTATTCACATAGACACATCTTGCTATGTGTTGATTGGAAATCTCTCTAGACTCTTTATGGAATGCCATTTTTGATGGTCCCTTTGATCTCTTATGTGTATAGGCCATAGGTTGTTCTTTAGGTGTGGACAAAAATTGGTGGCTCTTCATAGGTTGAAATTGAGAAGTGATGGAGGGGGCTTCATCCCTTGAGATTCTTTCTTTAACAACGGATGATGTGATTTACAACCTGCTACTTGATCTAGTTTTTCTTGCTCATCAATATATGCCAAGACGTGATTTTGGATTGCTGTTACCACCTTTGCTTGGACAAAATTTGATGCTGTGTCCAAGGATCTTGCACAAATGGCTTTTCACTTGAATATATGAATTGAAATATCTAACATTACGTTCACTACAAATCCAAACTTAACCCCCACCATCTGGAAGTTGCTAAACCATTTCAACATATTTCCAAAGGGGAGAGTTTGGGTCTATTTTGAAGCGGGGTCATCTCACGGAGCTAGAACCATATGCCATCATAATACCTAATACAACAAGTTCAATAAACAACACATTTGAAGAATTTAAACAGATGAACACAGAAATATATAAGTACAACTTAATTCATTTAAAAAAATTAAGCATGTGTTATAGATATCTAGAAGAATGAAAATAAAACAAAAACTTCTAAATAAAACAAGAGAGTTCATTTGTAAATAAAATTGTAGGAAAAAAAAACCAAAACTTAAAAAAATCTACCTCTTTTGAAGAAATCTTCCTCTATGATCTCGGCAACAAATGAATTCTTGCAAATGCGTGGAAATAGAAAAAAAACCAGCTTGGAACGTTTAGCGATTAATCTTCAATTCTATTTGTGCAATACAAGCAAGAAAAAAGGTTCAGCAATGAAGGATAATATTTTTGTTTTTCATTCACAATGTGAGAAATGAGTTTGTTTTTGTCTTTTAGATGACTTCTATAACGCGGTTTAGTGTTTGTGGGGGCGAATTGCACTTTTTGGTAAAAGAAGAGTCAAAAAATTGTAATTTTTTTTTTAAAATGGTGAAATTTCTGTTATGGCACGAGTACCCACCAAATTTTCCTTAGGTTCACTTGGGATGAGCCTACAGGGGAATGTCAGGACCCTGCTTGTGTTAATGTTTATGACAGCGTCAGTCAGATTCTTCCAGTTGTCTTTGTATTTGCTATTTTGAAGCTGGGCCGACCTTCAAACTGTCTTATTCAAAGTCTGCATGCAATCTGTAACTGACATGCAGTAGAATCTTTTTGTAATGCCTCCTAAATTTAGTTGCATGATTCCTCTTGTGCGTCCTCTTGTAACTGTCCTGCAGTCACCTTCTGACATGCAGAGGTATCTAACTTGCATGTAACTGACATGCTATGTTTAGAAAACCACTTTGTATTTACATTCATTCTGTATTCAGAGGTGAAGTTTGAATTTTTCAAGTGCAGATTGGTGTAAGGTGCAGACTGTGATAACTATTGACAGTTTGGAGGTCACTCAGTTCTGGATGTGTATCAGATTGTGATGCTGTGTTCTGGCCTTCATTATCAGCCTCTATTGTAAAGGAGTTTCTCATTGTGATTCAATAATATAAGAGATATTATTGGCTGGGTTTTTCTCCCTCAGGAGGAGGGTTTTCCCAGGGTAATTTTGGTGTGTGTTTTGTTCTTGTTGTTAACTTTCTGTTAGCTCTTATTTCTGGTTCAAAATTTAACATGGTATCAGAGCGGGTTTAAAGAAAAGATCCAGAACCAGAACTCTTAAGCCTTGAAATATTTTTTGCTTGTCTTCTAGCCTGTTTATTTCAGCTTTCTACAATGGTGAACAGACTCAAAGTTGAAGATAGGCTGGATGGTGCATCCAACTTTACTTCATGGAAATTCAGAATCCTAATTGCACTTGAAGAAAATGACCTTCTCAACTATGTGAAGTCTGATGTAGCTGAACCTGTTGATGACGCTGAGAAAGCTCAATGGAGGAAGAACCATATTATGGCAAAGAAGTTTTTGATTGATTCTGTTAAGGATCATTTGGTACCTGTCATTTCCAAGCTAGATTCAGCTAAAAAGATGTTTGAGAGTCTTCAAAGCTTGCATGAATTTAACAACACTAGCAGAGCTCTAGCGTTAAGGCGTAAACTCTTACATATTAAAATGGCTAGAGGAGAATCTGTTGTATCCTTCTTCATGAAGATTTCAGAATTGAAGGATCAGCTAAATGCTATTGGAAATTCTATTGAAGACAAAGACCTGGTTATGTTGGCCATGAATGGCCTTCCTCACTCTTGGGAATCTTTCATTCAAGGAATTAGTGGAAGAGCTGAGTTACCCAATTTTGATCGTTTGAGAGCTGATTGTATTCAAGAGGAATGCAGATTGGAGGCACGAGGAAATGGGCGAAGATCTCACCATGAAGAAGAGCATGTCCTTGCTGCTCATACTTCTAAAAGGAAAGGAAGGAAAGGAAACTTCAAGAGGTATGAAGATAGGAATTTTGGTTCAGCCCCTGAACCTAAGAAGAAGAAGGATCTATCTAAGATTCAGTGTTTTAGATGTGACAAGTATGGTCACCTTGCTAAAGATTGTCCATCAAGACCTAAGCATCAAGTTGCTGTTACAAATGTTGAAAATGATTCTACCCATAGAGAATCAAGTGAAGATTCAGAGGGTTTCTTGTTTATATCAGCTCTTTCAAGTAATGTTCCTACTGATAGTGATACTTGGCTAATTGATAGTGGAGCTTCTCGCCATCTTACGGGATATCAAGAGCACCTTTCTGATCTAAGAGAAAAGGATACTCACTTGCAAGTTATTATTGGTAATGATGCTTGTTATTCTGTGACAGGTGCCGGATCTATATCCTTTCATTTAAATTCACGAATTCCTCTTCATCTGAGTGATGTTTTGTTCGTTCCTAGAATCAAGAGGAATCTGATTTCTATTTCAGCATTGGAAGATAAAGGATACCAAGTTGCATTTGCTGAAGGCAAAGTTCTTGCATGGAAGAAGAACTCCAACATTAAAACAGCTCGTGAAATTGGTGCCCATTATGAGAGTCTATATAGACTTTCAGCTCGTCCTATTCAAGCTTTAGCACATGATTCCATGAGTTCTAGTGAGTTGTGGCATAAAAGATTCGCTCATCTAAATTTCAGAACTCTTTCTTCCATGGAGAAGGTGGTCATTGGTCTCCCAAAGCTCAATCAAGAACATGTTGGTGTCTGCAAAGGTTGTGCTTTAGGTAAGAACATCAAAAGTCCTTTTCACAATAGTGAAAGTAGAGCAAAAGGAATTTTAGAGCTGATTCATTCTGACTTATGTGGACCTATGTCTGCTGCATCATTGAGTGGTTTTTGGTACTATGTGACTTTTATTGATGATTTCTCACATAAGACTTGGATTTATTTTTTAAAATCTAAAGAATCTGATGAAGTCCTGTCTAGATTTAAAGAGTTCAAAGCTCAAGTAGAGAATTTGTCTGATAAGAGGATCAAAGTTTTAAGGTCTGACAATGGGGGTGAATATACTTCTGGTGTTTTTCAAAATTTCTGTATTGATGCTGGGATTAAGAGGGAGTTTTGTGTCCCTTATAATCCACAACAAAATGGAGTTGCAGAAAGAAAGAACAGATCTATTGTTGAGGCAGCAAAAGCCATGATCCATGATCAAGGACTTCAAATTTTTCTTTGGGCAGAAGCTTGCAGGACAGCTGTTTATGTTCAGAATCGTTGCCCACATCAAATTTTAGACAATATGACTCCTGAAGAAGCATTCACAGGTATCAAACCTGAAGTTGGTCATTTTAGAATTTTTGGATGTCCAGTTTACATTCATATACCTAAAGAAAAAAGATCTAAATTTGAACCTTCAGGCAAGAATGGATTTTTTGTTGGTTATAGTGAAACTTCAAAAGCTTATAGGGTCTACATTCCGGGACAAAAGCAAATTGAAATCAGCAGAGATGTTTCATTTGAAGAAGATGTAGCTCGCAAAAGATCTAAAGGATCTTCTATGGAGATTGATAGAGAAGATCATGAGACTTCTCAAGATATGGACATTGCTGCTCCTGATTCCCCTTCTGAGATTCAGAGGGAGACTCCTGATTTAGAAGACCCTCTTGGTCCTGTTGATCCTTTAGATTCCTATTCTGGACCAAGTAATGTTTCATCTGACAAGAAGAGACCTTTGTGGGCCAGGCATACTATGGAAGAGGCTGAAAAATTTGCAGCCCCTCGTGGTACTTTCAGAGAAAGTAAGAGACCTCATAAGTTTGCAGGTTATGTTGCTTCAATGAGTCATATTATTGAATCTGAGCCTTCAAGTTTTGAAGAGGCTTCAAATCAGCAAGTATGGAGAGATGCCATGACAGAAGAATATCAATCTATTATCAAGAATGACGTTTGGGACATTGTTCCAAGGCCTAAAGGTAAATCTGTTGTTTCTTCTAAGTGGTTGTTCAAAATTAAACATGCAGCTGATGGAAGTATTGAAAAGTATAAAGCCGGATTTGTAGCAAGAGGTTTTTCTCAAAAAGAAGGTATAGATTATGAGGAAACATTTGCTCCTGTAGCTCGGTATACTTCCATCAGAACCATTATTGCTATTGCTGCTGTTAAAGGATGGAAATTACATCAAATGGATGTAAAGAGAGCATTCTTAAATGGTGTAATTGAAGAAGAGGTATTTATTGAGCAGCCAGAGGGTTTTGTGATTCATGAGAAGGAATCACATGTATGCAGATTGAAAAAGGCCTTGTATGGCCTTAAGCAAGCTCCACGTGCGTGGTATGAAAGAATTGATCATTATTTAGTAAGCTTGGGCTTCCTCAAAAATGATGCAGATCCAAATCTCTATTTCAAGGTAATTGAAGATAAAGCATTAATTTTGGTTCTTTATGTTGATGATCTTTTTATTACTGGAGGAGATGATCTTATTGCTAAATGTAAGGAAGAGTTAACCTCTGAATTCGAGATGAAAGATCTTGGTCTTTTGCATTACTTTCTTGGTTTAGAAGTATGGCAAAGACCAAATGAGATTTTCCTGAGTCAAGGGAAATATGCTATTGACATTTTGAAACGATTTGGTATGTTAGACTGCAAGTCTATGTCAACTCCTATGGAAGCAAATCTGAAAAAGTTACATGAGGTTGCTGCCACTTCAGATTTAGTTGATCCTACTATGTACAGGCAATTAATTGGTTCTTTAATGTATTTGATCAATACTAGGCCTGATATATGTTATGTTGTTAACACTCTTAGTCAGTTCATGTCTGAGCCTAGACAAATTCATTTTGTTGCAGCCAAGCATATATTGAGATATGTACGTGGTACAGTGGGATATGGTCTGAAATATACTTCTTGTGAAGATCTGAAATTGCAAGGTTTTTCTGATTCAAATTGGGCAGGGTGTGTACCTGATAGGAAGAGCACTTCCGGTTGTTGTTTCAGCTTAGGCCCTACTATGATTTCTTGGTGCAGCAGAAAACAGTCATGTGTGGCCCAAAGTACAGCAGAAGCTGAATATGTGGCAGCTTGTGTGGCAGCTCGAGAAGCAATGTGGCTTCGAAAGCTTCTTGCAAGACTGTTTGGACAGGTTTTGGAACCTACTGTGATTCTTTGTGACAACCAAAGCTGTGTGAAGCTTTCTGTTAATCCTGTTTTTCATGATAGAACCAAGCATGTGGAGATCAAGTATCATTACTTGAGAGATATGGTTCAAAGAAAAGCAGTTGAACTCAAGTATATTTGCACAAGATGAGCAAACAACTGACATTCTCACCAAGCCACTTTCTAGAGTGAAGTTTTCTTATTTTCGAGATAAGCTTGGTATTGTGGAGAATGTTGCTCTTGCCGAGAGAGAGTCTCAGCCTCAGTGACTCTTGTTTCCCTTGTTAATGCATTTCTCTTTGCAAAAGAGATTTGAGGTGCAAGCCCTTGTTAGTGCATTTCTCTCTGCGAGAGAGATTTGAGGTGTAAGCCCTTGTTAGTGCATTTTTCTCTGTGAGAGAGATTTGAGGTGCAAGCCCTTGTTAGTGCATCTTTCTCTGCGAGAGAAATTTGAGGTGTAAGCCCTTGTTATTGCATCTTTCTTTGCGAGAGAAGTTTGAGGTGAAAGCCCTTGTTCTATTCTCTTGGAGTAGCCATGGTGGACGCCATGATGAGATGACTACATCACGATGAGGTGATTTGGATTTGTCTTGTGCAGCTGGAAGTATCCTCCCTAGCTGAGAGGGAGTGTTAATGTTTATGACAGCGTCAGTCAAATTCTTCTAGCTGTCTTTGTATTTGCTATTTTGAAGCTGGGCCGACCTTCAAACTGTCTTATTCAAAGTCTGCATGCAATCTGTAACTGACATGCAGTGGAATCTTTTTGTAATGCCTCCTAAATTTAGTTGCATGATTCCTCTTGTGCGTCCTCTTGTAACTGTCCTGCAGTCACCTTCTGACATGCAGAGGTATCTAACTTGCATGTAACTGACATGCTATGTTTAGAAAACCACTTTGTATTTACATTCATTCTGTATTCAGAGGTGAAGTTTGAATTTTTCAAGTGCAGATTGGTGTAAGGTGCAGACTGTGATAACTATTGACAGTTTGGAGGTCACTCAGTTCTGGATGTGTATCAGATTGTGATGCTGTGTTCTGGCCTTCATTATCAGCCTCTATTGTAAAGGAGTTTCTCATTGTGATTCAATAATATAAGAGATATTATTGGCTGGGTTTTTCTCCCTCAGGAGGAGGGTTTTCCCAGGGTAATTTTGGTGTGTGTTTTGTTCTTGTTGTTAACTTTCTGTTAGCTCTTATTTCTGGTTCAAAATTTAACAGCTTGGACCTACAAGCAAATCGGTTTTGAACCCAATCCCAGGCCATACCAAATTGGGACCCAAGTCTTGTAAGGAGTGAACCAATAACATAGGTTTAGGTTTATATTTGCTTTAAAGTTTGTTTCTTTCCAACTTTTCTATAACTTTTAAGAATTTCACTTTAAAGCTTCCTTTTTGTGATTAAATAAGATTATTTTGAAGTCCCATGAACACTTTTAACATATAAATAGTTACTTTGAGCACATACATAGAAGAGGATGGTGGATGCTATAATTATACCATGAAAGCTATTCTTGAGTTTACGATTGTAATTTCATGGATTACACTGAATGTGAATACAAAGTGTCAAGTTTTGTATTGATGTCATTTTATTCATCGGGTTGTAACTTTATGTGTAAACTAGTTGGTTAGTCTTTGGAATTGTGTGTTGTTGCAGTTCTTATCCCTTTTAGAATCTCTTTTTTCATCGAATAATAGGACTCTATTTTTGCCAACCATAAGGTGTCGTTTCTGTTTTTACATTAGCTGTTTCATCTTGTAATATCTAAAATATCGTTTGTAAAGCATTACTATTAACAACTTGGTGTTTGTATTTGAAGAAAAAGGCAGGCAAATAGTTATTAATTTTATACAAACCTCCCTAAGAAAATATTTTTAAGTGTAGATATATGTGTACCTTGTTTATAGTTTATAGTTTAGGGTTAGTTTAGCTTAGGTTTAGGTCAGTTTAGATCTTAGGGAGATTCCCCTTCAAATTCGAAGAGAGGTTTCACCTCACACACTTTTCCAATTTGTGTTGTCTTGCAAAAGACAAATTAAAACACTAACAATTTTTGGTGACTTGACTAGGGAACGAGATATGAATAGCGAATCTTGCTATGGGAAAATCAATTCTATTGGCTTTGATTGAAGTCATTTCATCTTGGTTGATTAGGTCAACATTAGATTGCGAAGTAAGACAAGTCTTCCCAATCTTGTCTTTCAGAAGCTCAATCAAGTGAAGGTAGTTTTTCACCAATGATTCTTGAGCTTATCAACATTTTAAGCATTAGATAAAGAACCTCTCCAAATAATGGATGACAATGCCTGCAATAACTATAATAGTCCACCTTTGCTTCCTTTATTGTGTGGAGCCAATGCTGATCCTTTGGCATTCACAAAGCACAATGACTTTCCACATGGCTTGAGGAAGGGTTTTCCAAAGTTTCATGGTGACAACACTCAACATCCAGACAAACACATTGTAGCCTTCCCCACAACATGTCTTCTAGGAGTGGCCCATGAAGATGTTGCAGTTAGAATTTTTGTTGAAACTTTGGTTGGAGGAGAAATACAATGGTTCCATGATCTTGTTGTAGTAATCACAAGTTGGGAGATCATGCATGGATTTTTATTGCATTAGTCAAATGCATTGAGGATGCCATACCCTTTTTGCATAGTTGTCCATTGTAGAGAAGGAAAATAATGAGCTAATTAGGAATTTTTTTTACCACCTTATTGCCAAAATGAGTGCTACTTTGAAGTCTTCATTAGAGATCCTTTTGAGTTGTTTTATCAATGCACTTCCATTAGAAACTGCCTTCATGATCAAATCCAATAAGATTGATAAACTTGAAGAAGCGTAGGAGCGTGCACTTAAGTTAGAGGATGATATTATTACTCTTTAAAAGATTAGATAAGATTCTTTCCAGCCAATGGTTCAAAGTTCAATCGATCCTCTCTTGCAAGGAGTGGTGAGTGATGTGACCCACATGAAGAGGCAACTTCAGCAAAATGTTTTGCTCAATAGTATGAAGGATATCCGTCAAGATTTTTTTCTTTCCAACAAAAATGACATTCAAATTACCTTCAACAAAAAGGCTTGCCTATATGCACCTCTTGGAGACAACTTGAATAATTTTTACTCTTTCCATGAGACAAGAGGTCACGGTACTACAAGTTGTCTCAAGATGCATCACATGTTGTAGCTCATGGCCTCGCGTAGGCAAAATAATCAAAAGGGTTTCAAGTGACCTTGAACATCTTCAAGATGAACTTGATGGTGACTCTATGATGAAATATAGCTAGTATGGACTTGTTTGTGCTAAAAAATTGAATACATTCTATGATTGTGTTCATGGAGTCAAAGAACTATGATAAAGTATGTGGTTGAAAGGAGGAGAGGCCTTGAAGAAAGTCCATGGAAGGATCCACCAATGGTCTCTTGTTTTTAAGAGCCAATAAATCATAATGGTGGGTTAGATATTCTGCCTACCTCGTAGGCACTGCTTAATTTCCACGATGAAGAGAAATAACTTTCCACGTTGGATCTAGAAGGAATTGCATATCATATGTTGTTTGAAGGAGACAACATCTCATAAATGTTTGCAGATCAAGGTATTGATCCAGTTGTTTCTACAGAGCAATAAGAGATTGAATACACCATGGATGAAGAGGTATCAAATGAATTCTTCTTTACATTTGAAGGATTGTTTGTAGAGCCAACACAAGAGGAAAGATCACAATTAGATGGAGAACAATCTCTTCCACTTAAAGATAATTCAGCTCTAGAAACATGCATCAAATTAGATGTAGGGAATATTCATGGTCGGATCTTGACATCTTTTTCCAACACCTTGAGAGCGGTTCTTCACGAGATAATTTCCTCTTGAAGTTTGACTCATCCTCTTCTTCAATAGCTCCTATGGATATCAATGGAGAATCAAGTGTTGAAGATTTGGTGGTTGGTAATGAGTGTATGTTAAGAAAGGTTACTACATAAGAAGGGTTGCTGATGAGAGAAGAAGAAATGAAATCAGAGATTCATGTTCCCACATTGGCTCCTGAGTTTGAAGTTTTATAGCGAAATCATAAGACAATTGTCACAATGAGGCTTAAAAGATCTAGTTTTCTCAAGGCCCACAACCATCATCTAAGGAAGATTTGTAGAACTTGTTACTTGAGATGGACATTTTCATTCAACATGTGTCACATTCATTTTGGTGTTGATCTAGTGCTTGAAGGAGATTAGGACCTTGAAGGTTTGTCAAACTAGGCTCCATTAAGTGCATTTTCTGAAATTGACGAAGTGTTGCATACAAAAGATTCATTGCCAATGGCTATTGTAGATTTGGAAAGCCAAATGCAAGTGATGGAGGTCTTTCGTCAACAATTCTAAACTCTTTCAAGAAAATAATGTTTCATCTAGGTTTATGGTTGAGTATGCTGAAGTGACATGTGAAGAAGATCAGATAAAATATGAGGTGGTCATAATTCTTGAAGATGTACTACAATAGGGGATTTTGCAGGGTATATTTAGAAAGAAGTAGAGAATCTAGATAACTTTCAATGAGGAAGAAGAATATTTTGAGCCACATAGCATCCATGACCTCATGCTTGAG
Organism: Sequoia sempervirens; assembly: GCA_007258455.2. Classification (NCBI taxonomy): domain Eukaryota; kingdom Viridiplantae; phylum Streptophyta; class Pinopsida; order Cupressales; family Cupressaceae; genus Sequoia; species Sequoia sempervirens. Next base: position 12,468 of record VDFB02274303.1, on the reverse strand, counting down.
ATCCCCCTATAGGATAGTTCATATGATTTTGGATTGTGGATCTTAATGAAAATTTTGCAAAGGTTTCAAGGATGTGTCCTACCACAATTGGATTCCCAACTCAAATGGAGAGGTTCCTACTTTTCCCAATTTGTAAATGGTTTTATCTAGCCAGTTTGCTTCCTCCTATTCATCCTTAGGTTGGTGTTGTTGTTTTAAGTTTTCTGTGATGTTGTAATGTGTTTGTTTATTGTATCATTTAGGTTTTGTATAGGTTAGGAAATAGGAATAGGCTTGACTCTATTGTCCATAGATAATGCATTGAACAAAATTTTTACAAGAGATTTTGAAGTTCTTGCATGATCCAAGTTTTTTTCACAGTCCTTAAAAAGAGCCAGTTGTTACATCCCTATGAAATTTTTTAATGTCGTAAAATTGCATCCCTTGCAATTTCACATACATTCTTGCATCTGCTTTAGTGTCCACTCCCTTAGAACTTGTGTAGGCTCATTTTAGCCCCTGCATCAGCATTTTTCCTTCTCAGGATGCTCCAGACCCCTTTTTAGTAGCTACCTTCGCACATTAGCTTTGTGTCGTTTTGTAGTGTGATGTGTTTGGACACTAGTGTGACGCGTGGACGTCGCGTCGCACAGACGTTTGCGCATTGTGCTAGCGTCCTGTGACATTCCTACATTCAAATGACTGCTTCCAAGCATGTTTGCCACTTGTCATCTGCTTTTGTCGGTGGTAATGGCTCAAGATGCCTTGTAACCGCCCGGGAAGCTTCTTTTTGCTTCTTTTCTCTCCTTAAAAGCTATCTTTTCAATTCATTTGTGCTTCTAGCTTCTCTCTAGCCTTGGCTCTAGCCTTCTACACTCCATCCCCTGCTTGCACAACTCCATACAGCTTGCTATAGCAGCTTCAAGCACTCTCAAGCTTTTACAACACTCTTTGCAACTCTCTTGGATCTCGTAGCTTTTGCTTTCCCTCTTTGGCTTGCTTAAGCCTTGCAATTGATATTTCCCTCACTTCGTGCTTGCGAGCATCTTGGGATTCCATATCCCCATCTATTGCATCTCTACTTTGTGATACGGGTTCTCCTCCTCGAGCGGGGATTGCTTTTATCACTCATATTTTGTGATACGGGTTCTCCTCGAGCGGGGATTGCTTTTATCACTCTTTTATTCATTTCATTTCTATCATCTCTATCTATCTATTTGGCTGTTCATGGAGGTGGGAACACCAAAACGGGGGTTTGACTGAGGCAAACCCCTATACAACCCCAACATTTTCTCCAGATCTTATGCATGCAGGTATTGAAGACATTCATTTGCTAGAGGCTTCATTACTTGGATTGTTGTGAGAAGTTTCTATCTCTTCTTCTCTTCAGTTCTATCATTTACTTTACTTTATTTCAATGCTATCGTATTTTGTTATTTTCTTGTACTCTGGAAGTTCTTAGTAATTAGATTGTTAGTAGTCACTTTGCTGTTTTTTGTGACGTCCTTGGTTTTTGGCCTATAAGAGATGCCAGCGCGCCGCGCTGTTGTCCATATTTCGCGTTGATGTCCCTTGGTTGAGAGTCTGTAAGTCTGTCCAGAAAACCTTTGTGACCTGCTCTTTCCGATTCTAGAACTCTAGCATTGTTCCTTGAGGTAGTTTAGGGCAGTTCGCCCCTTGGGAATCTCTTGAGAATAAAGAGACTCATGAGTAACGAATCCCCCTTCTCTACAAACTCAATGTTTGTACTTCCTTTTTCTCACTTGTCATCAAGATTGATTGTCATTGTGTATTAACTAATTTCAGTTTATGGTCTTCTTAGTTTGCATGGATGTCATTTCATAATTTTTGTTCTTCTACTATTAACTTTCATAGGATGATGGAGGTTGCAGCTGTTTGACATGAAACAATGACAAGATTTGAAGGTTGTCAAGGGCGTTGGGGAAGGAGAAGTTGGAAAACTGACTAAATCATGGAGGGCACACCTTTTTGCTATTATTTGCCCAACCGCCACAAAGTTTTGCTTCAGATTTTAAATATGGTGAAGTCATTAAGAATTTCCACCCTTGAACTTTGGGCATGCTTTAGTGATGGCTTTGCCACATGGTTTTTCTGGCTAAGGTCTTAGAAAGATGGCAAGACCATTGGTTTTCTCCACCCTAGCTAAACCATTACTTTTTTCCACTTGGCATAGGTGGCTAACATTTTTGCTTGGCACAAGTGAGTAAAAGTTTTGCATGGCAATAGTGAGTAAGAGTTTTGCCTAGCATTATAAAAAGTGGCAATACCACATTAAATTTCCGCTTGGCATTTAAAGGACATGGTTCAACTGTTTACAATCTTTGCGAAGACAAAAAAGTTCCAAAAGTGACCTTGGTGCATGACCAGCTTGGTTCAACTGTCCTAAATTCTCCATTGGTACACATTAGTCATGGAAAAACTATATAAAACTTCTGCCTTTGAGTAAAATGTGGTTAAGACAATAAAAAGTTCGGCCTAATTTTAGTTAAATCAGCAGGACTTTCTAATGAGTTCGCCATCAACATACGTCAGCCGTATTTTAATTAAAAAAGTGGCACCATATTGTCTAAACTTAGTTTGTCATATGATGATTTCCAGCAGAAATTGCCTTTTCTTTCAGTCTTATTAGAGAATTGTATGTAGGATTCAGAGCCATAAAATGACACTTGCAAAGGTTCAGTGGTGCTGAAAGTGGTCACCAGCATTATATGTATTTTTTTTCAGCAGAATTCCAATGATAATTGCTTCATCTTAATTATTTTTTCTGCCGTCATAAGGTTTCAGACTTGGTTGAAATGTTTCACTTCTAGCAGGCCATTTTCATTATTTTTTCCATTCCAAAAGCACTGGGACAGCATAAGAAGGATCATTTTCAAGAGATTGAGCTACATGAGCAGGTGATTGAGCCCAAGACTGTGGTAACAAATGATTTTCAGCTTGTGTGGGACACTTTGCCTGGGCACATGAACAGCCTAGATTTGAAAATTGGTACGAGGATTAAGGTAGGAAGCTACTTAGCTATCAAGTAGATAGAGTTGTCACAGATTCATGGTGGATGGGACATTTTGCCTGTGCATATGAACAGCCTAGATTTGAAACCAACTAAAACAACGAAAACTATTAAAACAACTTTTTCATTGCCCACATGGATTGAGATCAACTAAAACAACCTCCAAGTCAACGACCACCAAGGACTGAAATGTGCAATTTGGCAGCAATATGTGCTCTTCAATGACACTTTGGTAGCATGATGGTCACTTCAGCAGCAACTTGCTCACTTTAGTAGCAAGCTCCCATGAGTTTGGCAGAACTCTCATGATTTAGCCAGCAAGTTGTCATCTTTGGTAGCACAGTCATTTTTAACAACAATTGTCATCTTGGGCAGCCCCTGTCATCTTCAGCAACAAACAACCATCTTCGACTGCAATTGTCATGATGACCCCAATGGTTTAGTGTGTTTCCTACTTTAGTAACGTCCTGATCGGAACCCCACTTGATCAAATTTCAGATTATATCTCCCTAATCAAGGGGCTTTAGGAAGACACCACCTAAAATGAATTGAAGAACTTTCAGTCCATATGCTTTTCAAGAGTTTTCTGTATTATGGGTTGGCGTCACCCAATTCCACTGTGTTTTGTCAAGTAAATGTGACCTAGTCATAGATACCAGCTCATCCCTTGATTGTTCCACTCAATACATCAACAAAAAGGAGATGAAAAGTGCTGCCCACCTCTATGGTGACCCCTATGCCCTGCTTTTTTACATCATTTTGAAGCTTTACAAGTCTTATTTCCTGCCCCTTAGTGTACACAATCTCTCATCCATTGAAGAACCTAACCTTCCAAATGCACTAATTAGCTTCTTTGACTTTGAGGTGTTAGTAATGGTAATTGTATGTCTATCAACATATGAACACACAAAGAATCCCTGCCCTTCAATTAGAGCCTAAATTGATTCTTGCACCCAAAATAAAAAGCATCCTACATGTGCAAATAGGGACTACCGGAAATCAGATCATATATCTCTAATGGCACAACATCAAATATAACTTCATCCTTGTACTTAATATGTAGGCTAAATGCCAACTTACATTTTCTTATTAACCCTCATATCTACACCATTTGGTAACCACCCCAAATAATATGAACATGGGTGTGGCACAACCTCTAGCTTTAGTTCATTAAGAAAAATGGAAGAAATGGGATCAGACTGTGAACATGAGTCAAATAAAGCAGCCAACTTCTTATCTTTCACTTGGACTCTTGCTTGGAACAATTGGGTAAGCTCCTCTTCACCGCGAGAGCTTCCATGTTCCTTAAAATTACCCTTCTGAGCTTGGCACAAGAAATGTGCCAATCTTTGTTTGAGGAGTCCCCACAGATTTTGTTTCCTTTCTCCAAGATGATAATATTCTTACCTTTGTTCTTCCCCCTCCAAGAATGTTCTAAATCAAGATGCAACATTCAATGTTCTCCTCCATGTGACTATCCTTGTCACAATGAGAGCAATGGAACTTGCTCTTTCCTTTGTCCTTGGGCTTTGACATGGAAGTACAACTCTTCTTGCCTTTGCCCTCCACTTTTTTCTTACCATCTTGCTGTTGTTCACTACCTTTGCTGCAAGTAGAAGGAAACTCCTTTTTATCCAACTCCAGATAGTATGCTTGTGCACATGCCTTGTTGATATTATTGGGTTTGGCCATGAGGACTGCCCTTTGTAGATGGCCAAGTAAACCTCTCACATATTTGATCAGCACTTCACACTCCATTGTGTCCTTCCCAAGTTGTACAAATTTCTTCTTAAATGTGCTGGTGTAAGCTTATTCACTCAACCCTTGTTCTTGCTTCAAGATGCCATTGCATCACCCACTCTTCTTCATGGTAGATTGGGTAGAAATGCTTTTGCAACAACAAATTGAAGTCCTTCCACTTTACATTAGTTGTGCTTTTTGAATCTCTAAGGAGTGAGCATAAATCTCATACCAAGTAAGAACATACTTGACAAGCTTCAGCTTTGCAAAAGAGATTTGTTCTTGTCGAGATAGTTGATGCAAACTTTTAATATACTTCCATCTCAGACAACCATCGGTCCAATTTCTTTGTGCTGATTTCTCCATTGTAGGGTTGGATATCAGTCTTGGCCTCTACTTTGAAGAACCTATCTAGTTTTGGGGTGTCTTCTTGCTCAACACCTACATTATCATCCTCACCTTCACTGTGGTGTGTCTATGTACCATCTAGTCTTTCCATCATGGTCAACATCATGCTTTCCAACTTATCTAGCTTCCCCTCAACCATGGATATTCTAGCCATATTTGCTTCCAACCTCTAAAATTTGGCTTCTCCATCTCGTCCCTCCATTCTTTTTGATCTCACTCTTCTCAAGCATTCCCTAGATTCAATCTTAGACTCAAATGAGAATATATTTTTTTTCCATATGACCTCATGGATGGCATATAGTTGCAAAACTTGCAAATTCAAAATTTCCAATAGAAATTATTGCTCTGAGACTGATACCACTTGATCCATGACTCATTGAGTTGATAACCCTACTGGTCCATCAACAATGGTTTTAACGTTAGTACTATACACTCATAATAGTCCACCTTAATGGCATTTAGCATGCCTGTAGCAGTATTAAAATACTTAAAACAATAAATGAAACAACTGAAACAAATAAACAATAGCATAGCACAATGCAAAAATCAGTTACATGACACCATAGTTTTCCTTGGAGAAAACCTATAAGGATAGAAAAATCCCATGAGAGAATGCATGCAACATCTCATTCTTATACGATCCAACTATATGGAAATAATGCCATAGCAATGGCCTTACTGGTTTTTGTGTGACAACCTATACCACTATTGTGTCTCCATGAAACTCCAGGCACTCTCTAGAACTTTGTGATTCTTGCTTTCCATCTAGCAACACAACAATAAGAGTATTTTGCATATGCCAATCGAATCCCACAATAGTGTTGGGAATTCAATTGTTGTTACAATTGACTAATGGGTTGCGATATTGCAACACTTGAAGATTATATAATCAAATTTAGTTGTGTTTGTTATACTAATTCTTTTGGCACAATAAAGGAAACACACAAGATTATATGCAAACCACAAATACACATGAGACATATTTATGTGGGAAACCATTATGGGGAAAAACCCACCAACAAAAGGATAGTAACAATTCTATTCACAATAAACTACATCCATAACTAGAAATCTCTCTTGCAGAGTATCTCAATCTGTAGACTATGACATACAATCTCCAACTAGTTTTGCCATAGCTTTAGCAATCAACATCCAACCAATTGAACTTCATTCCATCTATACAAGAAAGTAGATATAGCTGCCAAGATGCTCTCATGGAGATCTAACCATTTTAAAATTGTCTACCTATCACATGCAACACAAACAATTATACAATCGTACCATGATGCCAACATTTTGCAAATTATATCAAACATGATCTCTCCACATGGATAATCACTACATATATTAAACCATTGTCACTCATACTTGGTCACAAACCATTGACCATCTTCACTTGAATAGCATAGAAGTCTTCCTACTCTACAACCAAACATCATCTATGAATTTAAATAGTAGAGACAAACTCCTAATTGCTCCTAGTTGCTTGTGCTACCTTTGAGCATTCTTTAGAACTTCATGCTCCTAGCTATCATTGCATGTACTCGATTAGTGTTGTATGTGCATCTATATTGTCATAAACACTTTGAATCAATGTCTTATTGTTCCCAATGATAATCATATCATCAATATATAAAATAATGATTAAAACATGATCATCAACTTGTTTGTAGGACAGACAATGGCCAACATTACGAATTTCAAAACCCAATTTAATGTGTATGCATCAAACTTTTGATACCACAAATGCAGTGATTGGTTTTATCCCATATGAAGATCTTTTTAGTTTACAAACCAGATGTTCTTTTCTTCTCACCTTGAATTATTTAGGCTGAATCGTATATATTCTTTCGAAATCACCTTGCAAGAATGTAGTCTTCACATCCATTTTCTCCACATCAAAATCAAATCCTGCATCTATGCATAACATCCAAATGGGATTCAATTTAGCTATTGGAGAAGAGACCTCATTGAATTCTATTCCCTCCACCAACTGCATTGTGTACTCCTATGATCCATTTGCTTCAAATTTCTTCTTGAACACCCACTTATAGCTAATGGGTTTCCCACCTTTCGGTAGATCAAGCAAATCCCAAGTCTTACACTACTGCAATGCCATCATCTTCTCTTTCATAGCATTTTTCTAAGATTTGTTTTCCTTAGAAGAGAGAGCTTCTCTTACAGACTTTGGTTCATCATCAATACGAGTTCGAGCAAAAACATGCTAGAATTCTAGTGGACTATACCTTTTAGGCGATCTTTGCTATACTTTGGCTCAATTGTGCTTACACACTCTCCATCCACATTGTTGGGTCCACTTGATTGTTCATTTGTAGATGCATATTGTTGCTCTAACTTATGTTCAAAATGCACTCTATCACTTGCCTTTACATTTGGCTATTCATCCTTGAATATGACATCCCTTGAATAGAGAATCTTTAGTGTCACTGGCGTCCAAAGCTTGTAACCTTTCACATTCTTACCATATCCAATGAAATGCACTTTTCATCTCTGATGTCCAACTTAGACTGCTTCTCTTTTGGCACATGAACAAATGCCCCATAGCCAAACACCCTTAAGTGTTACAGTAAGCTTCTTACCTATGCACATTCGTATGGCATCTTCTTTTCAAGTGTACAAGTAGGAGACATGTTATTTAAATAATTAGTATTAACTGCCTCAACCCAAACCTCCTATCCTAGATCAACATTGCTCAATAGGCTTTTGGCTCAATCCAAGAAAGTAAAATTTAATCTTTCAACCACTCCATTTTGTTGCAGTGTGTAGGGTGCTGTCCTTTTCCAAACAATACAAGTGTATTCGCAAATTCCCTCAAGCTTCTTAGAACAAAACTCCCCCCAATATCTAACATTAACACTTTGATCTTCTTGCCCATCCACATCTCATACAATGTCTTCTCCTTATAGATAAACAGTCTTTAGTGTGTTACAGTAGGCTTCTCATCTTTCCATATCTCATATGGTGTCTCATCTTCAAGCTTAGAAGAACGAGACCTATTTTTCAACTAACAAGTAGTAGTAACCACCTTAGTACAAAACTCCTACCTAGACTAGTATTGTTCAACAAGATTTTGGCTTGATCTAACAAGTTTATATTTAATCCTTTAGCCACTCCATTCTCTTGTGATGTGTAAGGTGTTGTCCTTTGCCTAACCATATTAGTGTGCGTGCAAATTTCCTCAAATGTGTTAGAGAAAAACTTCTCACCATTATTTGACCTTAACACTTTGATCTTCTTACCAATCTGATTTTCTACAATTGCTTTAAATTCCTTAAACTTGGGAAACACCTCAAACATTTTTCGTAAGAAAATACACCCAAACATGTCTAGTATAATCATCAGTGAAATAGACATAGTACTAGGACTTACCAATTGAGTGTACATCTATAGAACCAAAGACATCATTGTGAATCACTTCTAATCTTTCCCTTGCTCTAGCGATCCTTGAGGCAAATTGTATCCTATTTTTCTTTCCAAACATATAATGTTGACAAAACTCATCCAAGTGGACAATTTGAAAAACCTTCTACCATATATATTTTTTTGATGTTAGGGAGAATTAGCAAACCAACGACCAACCTCCAATAACTTGAAGGGTTTATTCTAGAAGTGGGCCAGCTACTTTAACTCCTTGATCGTGACTTGAGCAGCTCCATGCTTAGCACAATTTTAAAAGCAGGTTTCAAACTTACAAGTGTTGTCCATGTCTTTCAATGACTCAATTGTTCGGTTTATGCTTAAGGCTTAAACCTTCGACCATAGTCTTACTTATCAAGGTTTTCAATCTTTTTTCTCAGATATGAACCAATTGATGGTGCCACAACAGCCTAGATTCAAGTTTAGTTTCATTGATTGAGATACACAATATTGGTGCTTCTAGGTCAAAAAGAGTCAATCATCTTTGATCCAAAAATCAAATTTCTAGTCAAATTGGTATTTATAAAACATTAGGGAGTGTCTTCATTCTCCCATCCATGAAAGATAGTTTCTTCTTCCCTTGATTAGCTGTTTGATGAGATGTTATCACCAAGGAGAGTTGTTCTCCATCACACTCCATGTAATAAGAGTACTGCTCTCTATGAAGAGTCATATGGTATGATGTGCTTGAGTCAATCAACTAAGAAACATCATCACCAATAATATTAGTAGACACAAAAGCATCACTGGCATACTCATTGGTATTGGAGGATCTATTAGAGCAATCATCCTTCTTCTTGGACATGCACTTAGACCTGTCCTCCTTTTGGGACTTATTATCTCCAACACCTTTCTTCTTACCTCCTCTATCCTTTGACCTACTTCTTATCTCCACCACTTTTCTTCTTCTTACCTCCTTTATCCTTTGACCTATTTCTTATCTCCACCACTTTTCTTCTTACCCCCTTTATGCTTTGATCAACCCCTTACAACTAAGGCATCACTAGAGGAATCATCCATGTACTTTCTCTCGATCTCTTCACTTAACAAAACCCCTATGAGTTTTTTTGGTTTGGGTGAAGAATAGGTACCACTAATTGTTATAATTAGATTTTCCCATAAATTAGGTAAGGAACATAACGGCAAAATGTACTTATTTTCTTCTTTTTTTACTCCCGTGGACAATAACAGATTCAAAACTAAATTTAAGATGTTGAGAAGATCATTTCTAGAACTTTGTTTACAAGACTCTTGAACTGATACAAGGTTCCTATCTTATTACACAATAAATATGCAAAGGGCTCTTCTGGCACATTTATTATTATACAATTTGGAAGACATTGATGAGCACACGATTATATTGAGAGGGGGGGTGTGAATCAGTATAACACAAACTTTTACTTTTTCAAAACTTAACCACTATAGCAATAGCAATCACATAAGATCTAACAATTATGCAACACAAGAAGAACACACGATTTATGTGGAAACACTTTCAGGAGAAAACCACGGCAAAATATTGCTTATATAAGATCTTACAAAATTTGTAGGCACCAACCCACAGGAGACACTAATCTCCTCTTTAATGATTTGTAGGCACCACCCTGTTGGAGACAACAATCCCCACAACTGAGCACCAACTTAGCAAGAGACACCAATCTCTTCTTTTGGGAGGCACCAACCTCTTCTACAAAATATCACCTTCAGGATGTTGCTCCTTCAACGGATGACGAGCATATTATCTTCACAAAATCTGAATATACAAAATATTTCTCTCTCAGATCTGCTCTTGAATGATACAATCACTGTCATACACTTTCTTTCTCAAATCTGCATGCACTGCCCTTTACAAATCTGCCATAAGTCTGCTGTCAACTTCGTTTATTTCTGCTCCAATTCTGCCTTAGTCTTTGCTCCAAATCTGCCTTATATCTCTGCTCAAGTTCACCTTATATCTCTGCTCCAAATCTACCTTATATCTTTGCCCAAGGTCTGCAATAAAGTCTGCTCCAAAATGATGCAATTTCTGATCCAATTTCTGCTCCAAATCAGGCACAAGGTCTGCTCCAAATCAGCTCTTACGACTGCTCCAAATCTGCACTTAGAGGTCTGCTCCAAATCAGGCACAATGTCTGCTATAAATCTGCCTTAGAGGTCTAATTCAAATCAGGCTCAATGTCTGCTATAAATCTGCCTTAAACGTCTGCTCCAAATTAGGCACAATGCCTGCTATAAATCTGCTCCTTTTTTTTTTAAATTTGCTCTTCTTCTCCTAATTTCTGCTCTTACAAGGAATGATTTTACATTGAAGAACTTACTTTCTAACCTCCAAACTAACTTGTATTTATATCCAAATTATGCACTTTACCAAAAGTAGGTTGGCCAAAATTTGACATAAAATTTATTTTAAATATTTAAATTCACCTTTCAAAGTAGGTCGGCCATCTTTGATAAATATTAATTTAATGTGAGGTCGGCCATCCATGGGAGATAACACTTCCCTAAGGGGTTGGCCCCTTTAATTACTATTCTATTTTAATTTCTACCTTTTAAATTAACGCTGCCATAAATAGATGGAGGTCGGCTATAAATAAATTAAATCAAACTCTTATTATTCCTTGTCCTCAATCAACGAACTTTTCATCACAAAAGTTTTTCTTTGACATCAATGATAATAATTCTAACAATCTTGTCCATATGCCTTTGACATCAATGACAATATTTCCAACAAACATAAATTGATAGTATTTCTAGTTTTCTTATCCAATCTATTCCAGTTCTCATTAGACATACTTGTAGGTTTCACCAAAGTCGATACCACTGTTTATTGATCTCTCTCCACTAGGACATCTCTGACCTTCAACATAACTAAAAGTTTTAACTAATACCATTCAATATCAAACCTTGATGTGCTTATGATGAATCTGACACGTGCTTGGTATTCTCACAAGATCCTTGAAAGGCTCCGTCTAAAACCAGTTATACATGAACTGAAACAAATCTTCATGCCAAGGTTTAAAAAAAACTGCAATCCCTTAATGGTTTCACCACTCACATTTGGTTATGCCACCAAATGACATGACTTCGCCTAAGCAACCACACTTTGATACCAAATGTTGAAATTTTAATCCTTATTATAGTCAACTAATAGATTGGGATGTTGGAACACCTTGAGATTATGTGATCAAATTCAATAATCCTTGTTATACCAATTCATTAAACATAATAAATTAAACATGTGAAATTGTATGCAAACCACAAATATACATGAGACATTTATGTGGGAAACCCTAACAGGAAAAATCCACCAGCTAAAGGACAATTACAATTGTATTTACAGAAAACTATATCCTATATAATAAGTCTTTCTTGCAGAGTATTTCAATTGGTAGATTACAGCATACAACCTCAACCAAGTTTATGACATGTTCAACAATCAACATTCAACCGATTGAACCTACATCCATACAAACAAGTGGATATTGTGAGATTTTCCAAGATCTCTGGACAGAATAGCAGTACCAGTATATCCCTACATGTTAGAAAACAGTATATGCAAAGCAACACACGAAAATGGATCAATCAACATGAATTTATTAGCTCACAAAATGGAGATGTCCATAGGAGAAGGGAAGTACAATTGCCACCAAGAATAGTGGAGAAGGCTAGGCAGTTGAATCCCACTAACTAAGACTGGTGGCAAGCTAACTCTACAAGACTATCAAGCTTAAATCCAAGTGTAGGAATAATCCACAATAAACAAATGAAGATAAATAATATTCTACACTAACAAATATAGCTGCTAATATGATCTTATGGAAATCCAATCATCTCAATTGTCTAATTTCATATGGAATACCAACAATCATACA
>VDFB02274302.1:0-53677 GCA_007258455.2 Sequoia sempervirens | reverse complement strand
CTTTTGCAACAACAAATTGAAGTCCTTCCACTTTACATTAGTTGTGCTTTTTGAATCTCTAAGGAGTGAGCATAAATCTCATACCAAGTAAGAACATACTCGACAAGCTTCAGCTTTGCAAAAGAGATTTGTTCTTGTCGAGATAGTTGATGCAAACTTTTAATATACTTCCATCTCAGACAACCATCGGTCCAATTTCTTTGTGCTGATTTCTCCATTGTAGGGTTGGATATCAGTCTTGGCCTCTACTTTGAAGAACCTATCTAGTTTTGGGGTGTCTTCTTGCTCAACACCTACATTATCATCCTCACCTTCACTGTGGTGTGTCTATGTACCATCTAGTCTTTCCATCATGGTCAACATCATGCTTTCCAACTTATCTAGCTTCCCCTCAACCATGGATATTCTAGCCATATTTGCTTCCAACCTCTAAAATTTGGCTTCTCCATCTCGTCCCTCCATTCTTTTTGATCTCACTCTTCTCAAGCATTCCCTAGATTCAATCTTAGACTCAAATGAGAATATATTTTTTTTCCATATGACCTCATGGATGGCATATAGTTGCAAAACTTGCAAATTCAAAATTTCCAATAGAAATTATTGCTCTGAGACTGATACCACTTGATCCATGACTCATTGAGTTGATAACCCTACTGGTCCATCAGCAATGGTTTTAACGTTAGTACTATACACTCATAATAGTCCACCTTAATGGCATTTAGCATGCCTGTAGCAGTATTAAAATACTTAAAACAATAAATGAAACAACTGAAACAAATAAACAATAGCATAGCACAATGCAAAAATCAGTTACATGACACCATAGTTTTCCTTGGAGAAAACCTATAAGGATAGAAAAATCCCATGAGAGAATGCATGCAACATCTCATTCTTATACGATCCAACTATATGGAAATAATGCCATAGCAATGGCCTTACTGGTTTTTGTGCGACAACCTATACCACTATTGTGTCTCCATGAAACTCCAGGCACTCTCTAGAACTTTGTGATTCTTGCTTTCCATCTAGCAACACAACAATAAGAGTATTTTGCATATGCCAATCGAATCCCACAATAGTGTTGGGAATTCAATTGTTTTTACAATTGACTAATGGGTTGTGATATTGGAACACTTGAAGATTATATAATCAAATTTAGTTGTGTTTGTTATACTAATTCTTTTGGCACAATAAAGGAAACACACAAGATTATATGCAAACCACAAATACACATGAGACATATTTATGTGGGAAACCATTATGGGGAAAAACCCACCAACAAAAGGATAGTAACAATTCTATTCACAATAAACTACATCCATAACTAGAAATCTCTCTTGCAGAGTATCTCAATCTGTAGACTATGACATACAATCTCCAACTAGTTTTGCCATAGCTTTAGCAATCAACATCCAACCAATTGAACTTCATTCCATCTATACAAGAAAGTAGATATAGCTGCCAAGATGCTCTCATGGAGATCTAACCATTTTAAAATTGTCTACCTATCACATGCAACACAAACAATTATACAATCGTACCATGATGCCAACATTTTGCAAATTATATCAAACATGATCTCTCCACATGGATAATCACTACATATATTAAACCATTGTCACTCATACTTGGTCACAAACCATTGACCATCTTCACTTGAATAGCATAGAAGTCTTCCTACTCTACAACCAAACATCATCTATGAATTTAAATAGTAGAGACAAACTCCTAATTGCTCCTAGTTGCTTGTGCTACCTTTGAGCATTCTTTAGAACTTCATGCTCCTAGCTATCATTGCATGTACTCGATTAGTGTTGTATGTGCATCTATATTGTCATAAACACTTTGAATCAATGTCTTATTGTTCCCAATGATAATCATATCATCAATATATAAAATAATGATTAAAACATGATCATCAACTTGTTTGTAGGACAGACAATGGCCAACATTACGAATTTCAAAACCCAATTTAATGTGTATGCATCAAACTTTTGATACCACAAATGCAGTGATTGGTTTTATCCCATATGAAGATCTTTTTAGTTTACAAACCAGATGTTCTTTTCTTCTCACCTTGAATTATTTAGGCTGAATCGTATATATTCTTTCGAAATCACCTTGCAAGAATGTAGTCTTCACATCCATTTTCTCCACATCAAAATCAAATCCTGCATCTATGCATAACATCCAAATGGGATTCAATTTAGCTATTGGAGAAGAGACCTCATTGAATTCTATTCCCTCCACCAACTGCATTGTGTACTCCTATGATCCATTTGCTTCAAATTTCTTCTTGAACACCCACTTATAGCTAATGGGTTTCCCACCTTTCGGTAGATCAAGCAAATCCCAAGTCTTACACTACTGCAATGCCATCATCTTCTCTTTCATAGCATTTTTCTAAGATTTGTTTTCCTTAGAAGAGAGAGCTTCTCTTACAGACTTTGGTTCATCATCAATACGAGTTCGAGCAAAAACATGCTAGAATTCTAGTGGACTATACCTTTTAGGCGATCTTTGCTATACTTTGGGTCAATTGTGCTTACACACTCTCCATCCACATTGTTGGGTCCACTTGATTGTTCATTTGTAGATGCATCTTGTTGCTCTAACTTATGTTCAAAATGCACTCTATCACTTGCCTTTACATTTGGCTATTCATCCTTGAATATGACATCCCTTGAATAGAGAATCTTTAGTGTCACTGGTGTCCAAAGCTTGTAACCTTTCACATTCTTACCATATCCAATGAAATGCACTTTTCATCTCTGATGTCCAACTTAGACTGCTTCTCTTTTGGCACATGAACAAATGCCCCATAGCCAAACACCCTTAAGTGTTACAGTAAGCTTCTTACCTATGCACATTCGTATGGCATCTTCTTTTCAAGTGTACAAGTAGGAGACATGTTATTTAAATAATTAGTATTAACTGCCTCAACCCAAACCTCCTATCCTAGATCAACATTGCTCAATAGGCTTTTGGCTCAATCCAAGAAAGTAAAATTTAATCTTTCAACCACTCCATTTTGTTGCAGTGTGTAGGGTGCTGTCCTTTTCCAAACAATACAAGTGTATTCGCAAATTCCCTCAAGCTTCTTAGAACAAAACTCCCCCCAATATCTAACATTAACACTTTGATCTTCTTGCCCATCCACATCTCATACAATGTCTTCTCCTTATAGATAAACAGTCTTTAGTGTGTTACAGTAGGCTTCTCATCTTTCCATATCTCATATGGTGTCTCATCTTCAAGCTTAGAAGAACGAGACCTATTTTTCAACTAACAAGTAGTAGTAACCACCTTAGTACAAAACTCCTACCTAGACTAGTATTGTTCAACAAGATTTTGGCTTGATCTAACAAGTTTATATTTAATCCTTTAGCCACTCCATTCTCTTGTGATGTGTAAGGTGTTGTCCTTTGCCTAACCATATTAGTGTGCGTGCAAATTTCCTCAAATGTGTTAGAGAAAAACTTCTCACCATTATTTGACCTTAACACTTTGATCTTCTTACCAATCTGATTTTCTACAATTGCTTTAAATTCCTTAAACTTGGGAAACACCTCAAACATTTTTCGTAAGAAAATACACCCAAACATGTCTAGTATAATCATCAGTGAAATAGACATAGTACTAGGACTTACCAATTGAGTGTACATCTATAGAACCAAAGACATCATTGTGAATCACTTCTAATCTTTCCCTTGCTCTAGCGATCCTTGAGGCAAATTGTATCCTATTTTTCTTTCCAAACATATAATGTTGACAAAACTCATCCAAGTGGACAATTTGAAAAACCTTCTACCATATATATTTTTTTGATGTTAGGGAGAATTAGCAAACCAACGACCAACCTCCAATAACTTGAAGGGTTTATTCTAGAAGTGGGCCAGCTACTTTAACTCCTTGATCGTGACTTGAGCAGCTCCATGCTTAGCACAATTTTAAAAGCAGGTTTCAAACTTACAAGTGTTGTCCATGTCTTTCAATGACTCAATTGTTCGGTTTATGCTTAAGGCTTAAACCTTCGACCATAGTCTTACTTATCAAGGTTTTCAATCTTTTTTCTCAGATATGAACCAATTGATGGTGCCACAACAGCCTAGATTCAAGTTTAGTTTCATTGATTGAGATACACAATATTGGTGCTTCTAGGTCAAAAAGAGTCAATCATCTTTGATCCAAAAATCAAATTTCTAGTCAAATTGGTATTTATAAAACATTAGGGAGTGTCTTCATTCTCCCATCCATGAAAGATAGTTTCTTCTTCCCTTGATTAGCTGTTTGATGAGATGTTATCACCAAGGAGAGTTGTTCTCCATCACACTCCATGTAATAAGAGTACTGCTCTCTATGAAGAGTCATATGGTATGATGTGCTTGAGTCAATCAACTAAGAAACATCATCACCAATAATATTAGTAGACACAAAAGCATCACTGGCATACTCATTGGTATTGGAGGATCTATTAGAGCAATCATCCTTCTTCTTGGACATGCACTTAGACCTGTCCTCCTTTTGGGACTTCTTATCTCCAACACCTTTCTTCTTACCTCCTCTATCCTTTGACCTACTTCTTATCTCCACCACTTTTCTTCTTCTTACCTCCTTTATCCTTTGACCTATTTCTTATCTCCACCACTTTTCTTCTTACCCCCTTTATGCTTTGATCAACCCCTTACAACTAAGGCATCACTAGAGGAATCATCCATGTACTTTCTCTCGATCTCTTCACTTAACAAAACCCCTATGAGTTTTTTTGGTTTGGGTGAAGAATAGGTACCACTAATTGTTATAATTAGATTTTCCCATAAATTAGGTAAGGAACATAACGGCAAAATGTACTTATTTTCTTCTTTTTTTACTCCCGTGGACAATAACAGATTCAAAACTAAATTTAAGATGTTGAGAAGATCATTTCTAGAACTTTGTTTACAAGACTCTTGAACTGATACAAGGTTCCTATCTTATTACACAATAAATATGCAAAGGGCTCTTCTGGCACATTTATTATTATACAATTTGGAAGACATTGATGAGCACACGATTATATTGAGAGGGGGGGTGTGAATCAGTATAACACAAACTTTTACTTTTTCAAAACTTAACCACTATAGCAATAGCAATCACATAAGATCTAACAATTATGCAACACAAGAAGAACACACGATTTATGTGGAAACACTTTCAGGAGAAAACCACGGCAAAATATTGCTTATATAAGATCTTACAAAATTTGTAGGCACCAACCCACAGGAGACACTAATCTCCTCTTTAATGATTTGTAGGCACCACCCTGTTGGAGACAACAATCCCCACAACTGAGCACCAACTTAGCAAGAGACACCAATCTCTTCTTTTGGGAGGCACCAACCTCTTCTACAAAATATCACCTTCAGGATGTTGCTCCTTCAACGGATGACGAGCATATTATCTTCACAAAATCTGAATATACAAAATATTTCTCTCTCAGATCTGCTCTTGAATGATACAATCACTGTCATACACTTTCTTTCTCAAATCTGCATGCACTGCCCTTTACAAATCTGCCATAAGTCTGCTGTCAACTTCGTTTATTTCTGCTCCAATTCTGCCTTAGTCTTTGCTCCAAATCTGCCTTATATCTCTGCTCAAGTTCACCTTATATCTCTGCTCCAAATCTACCTTATATCTTTGCCCAAGGTCTGCAATAAAGTCTGCTCCAAAATGATGCAATTTCTGATCCAATTTCTGCTCCAAATCAGGCACAAGGTCTGCTCCAAATCAGCTCTTACGACTGCTCCAAATCTGCACTTAGAGGTCTGCTCCAAATCAGGCACAATGTCTGCTATAAATCTGCCTTAGAGGTCTAATTCAAATCAGGCTCAATGTCTGCTATAAATCTGCCTTAAACGTCTGCTCCAAATTAGGCACAATGCCTGCTATAAATCTGCTCCTTTTTTTTTTAAATTTGCTCTTCTTCTCCTAATTTCTGCTCTTACAAGGAATGATTTTACATTGAAGAACTTACTTTCTAACCTCCAAACTAACTTGTATTTATATCCAAATTATGCACTTTACCAAAAGTAGGTTGGCCAAAATTTGACATAAAATTTATTTTAAATATTTAAATTCACCTTTCAAAGTAGGTCGGCCATCTTTGATAAATATTAATTTAATGTGAGGTCGGCCATCCATGGGAGATAACACTTCCCTAAGGGGTTGGCCCCTTTAATTACTATTCTATTTTAATTTCTACCTTTTAAATTAACGCTGCCATAAATAGATGGAGGTCGGCTATAAATAAATTAAATCAAACTCTTATTATTCCTTGTCCTCAATCAACGAACTTTTCATCACAAAAGTTTTTCTTTGACATCAATGATAATAATTCTAACAATCTTGTCCATATGCCTTTGACATCAATGACAATATTTCCAACAAACATAAATTGATAGTATTTCTAGTTTTCTTATCCAATCTATTCCAGTTCTCATTAGACATACTTGTAGGTTTCACCAAAGTCGATACCACTGTTTATTGATCTCTCTCCACTAGGACATCTCTGACCTTCAACATAACTAAAAGTTTTAACTAATACCATTCAATATCAAACCTTGATGTGCTTATGATGAATCTGACACGTGCTTGGTATTCTCACAAGATCCTTGAAAGGCTCCGTCTAAAACCAGTTATACATGAACTGAAACAAATCTTCATGCCAAGGTTTAAAAAAAACTGCAATCCCTTAATGGTTTCACCACTCACATTTGGTTATGCCACCAAATGACATGACTTCGCCTAAGCAACCACACTTTGATACCAAATGTTGAAATTTTAATCCTTATTATAGTCAACTAATAGATTGGGATGTTGGAACACCTTGAGATTATGTGATCAAATTCAATAATCCTTGTTATACCAATTCATTAAACATAATAAATTAAACATGTGAAATTGTATGCAAACCACAAATATACATGAGACATTTATGTGGGAAACCCTAACAGGAAAAATCCACCAGCTAAAGGACAATTACAATTGTATTTACAGAAAACTATATCCTATATAATAAGTCTTTCTTGCAGAGTATTTCAATTGGTAGATTACAGCATACAACCTCAACCAAGTTTATGACATGTTCAACAATCAACATTCAACCGATTGAACCTACATCCATACAAACAAGTGGATATTGTGAGATTTTCCAAGATCTCTGGACAGAATAGCAGTACCAGTATATCCCTACATGTTAGAAAACAGTATATGCAAAGCAACACACGAAAATGGATCAATCAACATGAATTTATTAGCTCACAAAATGGAGATGTCCATAGGAGAAGGGAAGTACAATTGCCACCAAGAATAGTGGAGAAGGCTAGGCAGTTGAATCCCACTAACTAAGACTGGTGGCAAGCTAACTCTACAAGACTATCAAGCTTAAATCCAAGTGTAGGAATAATCCACAATAAACAAATGAAGATAAATAATATTCTACACTAACAAATATAGCTGCTAATATGATCTTATGGAAATCCAATCATCTCAATTGTCTAATTTCATATGGAATACCAACAATCATACAACTAGAAGATGACTACACCATGACATTAGCATATCACACATCATATCAAACATGACATTTCCACATGGATAATCAACACATATAATAAGCTTTTGACTCTCACACTTGGTCAAAGGTTGTTGATGATCTTCACTTGAACTGTGTACATCTCATTTTGCATTACAACCAAATATCACCTATGGCTTGTGGTAGTAGAGACATACACTTGATTACTCCTAGTTTCTTGTAGTACCTCTAAGCAACTTCTATAACATCATGTATTCCAACAACGTTGAATGTGCATTTGCACTGTCATACATACTCTAGTAACTAAGACAAAAATGAGGTTATGAGTTCTCCAAATGACTTGTGGTTGCAATCGTGGCAACACTGGACTTAGACAAGTCTCCATGCTAAACCACAACATTTGATACTCATTGCAACTTACCACAACTCAGAACAATTAACTTTAGTGTTTACTAGTCTTTGATTAACACTTGAAGATGAACTAGAACAAGTTCACCATCTTCTCTCACTAAAAACCTCACCAAGAACTCCCTCCATGAAGCTCCTTTCACCCTCTAAAACTTTGCAACTCCTAGTGTCTGTCTATCAACACAACAACAAGAGTATTTTGCATATGCAATTTGAATCCCACAATAGAGTATTTGATCTCTTTTATGCCCCTTAATTTATTGCAATCGGAAGATGGATTGGCTTAACTGCTTAATCAGTTTTGGATCAGATGGAGGCCATCCATATGCCAGTTTGCTCTTTTTAGCAACGACTTACTGTGATAGTTGTTATTTCAGGTGTTCTATTTTTGGGCAAGGATGAGGGTCTATTTTTGTTCCTACTTTAGTTAATTATATTATTATTTGTTTAGGTTTGGATTTGTTTTAAAGTTTCTTTCTTTCTAGCTTTTCAACAACTTTTAAGCACTTCTCTTTAAAGCTCACATTTTGTGATAAAATAAGATTATTTTAAAGCTCCAAAGATTGGGCATTTGTAGCCTATAAGCAAGTGCTTTGAGCACACAAACTAAAGAGGATGGTGGATACTATGCTTATGTTAGCAAAGACATTGTTGAGCTTGTGTTTATAATTTCATGATTAGACTAAATGTGAAGTTTTATATTGATGTCATATTGGGTTTTAGCTTTGTGTAAATTAGTTGTTTAGTCTT
Source organism: Sequoia sempervirens (assembly GCA_007258455.2). Lineage (NCBI taxonomy): Eukaryota > Viridiplantae > Streptophyta > Pinopsida > Cupressales > Cupressaceae > Sequoia > Sequoia sempervirens. The sequence goes on along the minus strand of VDFB02274302.1, from coordinate 44,943 downwards.
TGGAATTGTGTGTTGTAATAGTTGTTATTCCTTTTAGAATCTTGTTTGTATTGAATAGCTAATCTTCGTTTTAGGCAATCGGAGGGTGTTGTTTATGTGTTTAAATTAGCTATTTCATTCTTTAATGTTTGAAAATTTTGTTTGCAAGGCATGATTGTTAAAATATGATGCTAGTTATTTCCCCCTTAAGCATATATGTATATATTGTCTATAGTTTTTAGTTTAGGATCAGTGTATCTTAGGTTTAGGCTAGTTTAGATCTAAAGGAACTTCCTCTCCAAATTTGGAAAGAGGTTTTACCTCATACACTGTTTCTTTTTCTGTTGTCTTGCAAAAGACAAATTAAAACACTAGTAGGACAAAATAAATTCTTGTTTGCATTGGTTTATGCTTGTTATAGCAAGGATTCATTGAGTAAGAGCTATTTGGCCAAGTTAAATTTGAATTGTACATTGTGTGCAAGACATGGGATAAGAAATCATATTTGGCAAATGGCTGTAGTTGTGGAGAGGGGATAAGACTTAGATATCAGTTGAGAGAGTCGAGCAATATACCAAGCATTGAAGAGATATAGTATTGTGAGTGAGGGGGGAATTCAAAGGGGAGAGGAAAGAGGGTAGAGAAGAAATAATGAGAGTTAAAATTAAAGTATATGATCAGCAAGGGGGAATTGACTATAGAAATTAATGATTTGCTAGTAAGGACATAGTCAACCACATTGTAAAGAAAGGTGTCTCGACTTCGCATTTGGGTAACTATTTTCAAGCTATAGAACACAAAAATGCAAATTTTTAGGGCTCTACAGGTTGATCCTTGCCCTAAAAAATGTCAAAATGAGCCTTATTTGAGCAAGTGGGTTATGGTTCCATGGATCTCTTAGAGATCTTCAATTTAAAAATGAAATGACCTCAGTTGGCTTCTTGAATAAACATTTATGGCCTCCAAAAGTTGGGTCTCTCACATCGGAAATGTAAAAGCATCTATAAAGCATAAGAGAGCTGTAAGAGGGAGTTACACTTGTTGACCAACTTATGATGCATGTTATGACACATCATAAGACATCTTTGAATTGAGATAATGGAGCCAAAATGGAGTGCCCTCGTTGATGAGTGGATTATGATGAGCTTATGACAGGTGCAAGGAATATGCTAGTTTGAGCATGTGGACTTGTCTTAGGATTTGAGTGTTGGACTTTGACTAGAAATTTGGGTGCCACATTTTGCATTATCTTAGCTTATGGTTTCCTAATTGCCATTTGATGGTTTCATGTATTGTTCCTATTTATTGGGTGCTTGAGATGGAGGTTATAGAGTGAGTTTTGTAAGTGTTGTTGTGTTGCCAAAATTGCTCTAGATCTCTTGCTGGTGATACTCATGTAACGGTTTAGACTCTACAAGTGTATTGTAACCATTTGATTATTGAATAATACTTTGAGTTGCTTCGAAGTGTGGGCTTTTATCTTGAAAAGGTTTTTCCCACATAAATTATTGTGGTATGATATATTGTTTTTGTGTTTATTTCCTTGTACCTTATGATTGGTTTAGTTTTTGCACATACCTCCTTTGATAGGTTAGTGTAGGAAGCATATACCACATCTTTGCTTCCTTTTACACACTTGCGTCCCTTCACATGGAAAGCTAGTGAACTTGCTAGAATCTAAAACATAGGTGAGCTTGTTAGGAATTAGAACACTCATAACTCACATAACTGGAGAAAATGGTTCCATTTAGCTTGAGACTAGGCTCTTCCCATCAATTGAGGTTCCTTACAACTTGAATTTAACTTAAAAAGACAAAGGTCATCCTTGGTCAAAGCTTTGGATAAGTACTTGGCGAGTGCTAGTGCAGAAATTATAATCACCCAGAAGAAATTATAATTACATTTGCTTTACTTAGAAGCAAGGCTCGTTCTTGTTAAATATGCGCTCTCCTCTTGCACATCCCTTCTCCACCTAAACCATGCATCCCCATCCCTTGTGACATCCTCAGGACATGGGGATGATGACAACAGACTTAATCCTCCCCTTGAGAATTTTGGGGGCGCATCCACAAAACACACCTTTGGGAGACCCTATGTGGGTTTAAAAAACAACAGCGAACTTTTCTTTTAATAAAAAAAATGTCTATTTCTGAAAATAGGATTTTTTTTCAGTGCTTCTCCAAGCTTTCAAGACAGGATCGATGCAGGGATTTGGTTGTGGGGGATAGCAGCAATTTTTCCAAATTTCTGGGATGGCTGCTAAAATAATTTAAACAAAGAACAGTTAAAATGTTAAATAGTAAGACAATGTGCTGAATTTGTGTCCTCTCCCTTTTAACTTTTTAGGGGGTTTTAAATATTTTTTTCCTTTATGAGTTACCTTCTTAAAATTTTATGCTCTAAATGCAGCAGACTGTAAATCCTTAAAAAAGGGGATGTCCCCTCCAAGTCACCAAGTCCTCAGAATTTCTGGTACGTTACCCAGACCCCCAGAGATGCATCCCTGTGAAACACTGTTATCTATTGCTGTTATACTTGAGTCAATGAACATTGAATCTCAAATTTGATACATTATTTGAATGTCTAAACTTGAATCTGGATGTCATGTACATCTAAAAACTTGTAAAAATTGAAGTTCCCTATTTATTAATTTTTATACTGCCATACCAAAAAAGAGGCCTCTTGGACTGCCCTCCTCTGCTGTCCTTGACCTGGAAATGGTGCGGAACATGGTAATAAATTAAATATTCAATGGACTTTAGTAGTGATATTTTGCATCTATGAACATGAGTTCATTCTCAAATCTGTTAATAATATATTTCATCGTAAGACAAGGAATAAATGATACCACTGCCTGGCTCGTCCTTTTTTGATAGACACACAGGTGACCTCTGTTGAGAAACATGCTGTCTTTGAAATAAATGTTTTAACTTATACATGTTCAAGATACTGGTAGTATGAGTAACTTGTCATGCCATCAATCATGGCATTCCAACAATGATTATTATTTTTTCAAATGAATAATTGCCTTGTACGGCAATTTACAATAATAAATGCCAATAATTCAATGTCTTTTGTCTGCTGTTATGTCTATATTCATAGCTTCATGGTGAAGCAGTATTATGGTGTTTCTAGAAAAGAACACTTGTATGGTATTGCTGAATTTAATGTAATGACAATTTTGTGCCATGGTATTTAATTCAGAGGTCCTTGCTGGAACAAAAGGAATCTATTGAAAGGCACAGAAAATCCCTGAAGAAGCGACAAACTGGTTAGAACATTTTCATCATTTTTTACAAGTAAATTTTCTGGATTTCTTCTCTTGTTATGTCCCCCTATATTCCACATGATCTCTATATCTTTCAGAATATAATCGTTTGTCAAGGACTTTATGGAACATACTCACTTTTATTGCTTTATCTCATTTCATTGGGAGAAATTTGTTGATGTATGATGAGATGTCACACGTCTTATGCACGTTTAGAGAAATACTACTATTTAGATATGGAATGGGAAGATTGACATATAGTATTAGATTTGTTTAGCTTAAATGCATCTGGTGGAGATCCAGGTAGCCAGTTAGGTTTCAGCTCTTGAATACTGCTTCAGGAAGTTTGGCTTAAAGATAGCATTTGAAGTTTGCAATATGATCTATTTTGTGCATGGATAGTATTTACCTTATCTGTATTATGTTCTGCTAAATATATATGGAACACACAACCTTAAGAATGTGCTATTCTGAGCCTCATTTTTGTTTTTTTCCCATCAAGTGATTGCAGAAACAGCAGTCATTTGATGCTGTGATCTTCTTGATTTGTTGAAGACTATAGACAGTGCATCTTAATCTTGAAACAAAATGTAGTCTCTACCTTACGATAAGTTTTTCACCCTGAAAGTCCATGATCAAGTTAAAAGAAATTATTAAATCATATGCTCTGTTACTTTTCCTTCTCATTTTCATGCGCATGCTGGAATGTTTTTTCAGGTATATTATATTTTGGGATCAAAGTCAGTCAAAGAATTCAGTTTGCCGCACGCTTTAGTTTTTTTCTCCTGTGGTGATAAATTGAATTTCTTGTGCACTTGCACCTGTAAAGCCTTTCAGAAGAGATTCCTGAAGCATTTATTGTTTCTTTTCTTTTCTTAATCTCTTTGTTGCAGGCTTTCCACATAGAGAAAAAGAAGTAAACTGAAATGATCAAATCGCGTTTATCAATGTCTGCTAGGCATGTACATCAGAAAATCAAAGTTATAGTTTAGGAGAGTTGTTGAGAGGGCATTTTTATTTTGCAATATTGCAAGCACACACCTAACTGCACTTCACTGCAGACACCTAATCATTATCATACTCTGCATTCTAAATTTTTATCTACAATTTTTTTTTTTAATTTCTAAAAACGGATATCCGAACTTACCTGATGGTTTATGGTGTTTTTAATCATCTGATTGCAACTACCAAAGAAGGCAACAGCATATTACAGTCAGTATATAGTATATACCATTTGGAGTTATGAGACTAACTTGGTTGCAATTATGATGTTCTTTTCATAGATTCTTTAGTAATCATCTTACCTTTTTCTAATAAGTTCCATATTATCTAAGCATTTTTTAAACACACTATTTCTAGACAAGGTTGAAGGGAGTGACAGTGAACCTGGAACGTCAGAGGAGGAGTTCCTGATTCAGGATGAACTATGTAAGTCCCGTCTTCAGAGCATCAAGCGGGTAAATTACTTACTTGACTCTACTGTCATAAGGATTGGAATTATGTTTATGTTTATTTTTATGTTTGAGAGTGAATTTCGTGTTCAGCAACAGTGCTATTTGTATTTCCAATAATTTATCTACATTTTGAGGCTGAGAAGATGGTCAAAATGTATCCAATGGTATTGCAGCTTAATAATTGGGATTTTAATTCTATTAGCTATTATAGCACTGCTCTTGAATAATTACAAATGATAATTCAATAATTTGGTATGTCATCCTTAGGTAGTTGTTTTGAAGGCTAACAAAAAGAAATTGAACAATTTATAAAACATGAGACCTTTGCTTAAAATTTAAAGATACTTCTTTTATGGTAATTGTTGCAAGGAAGAGGACATGGCACTTAGAGAGAGGGACCGATATGAATTGGAAAAGGGAAGGCATATACGTGAGATAAAGCGTATCAGAGATGAAGATGGTTCTCGTTTTAATCATTTCCCAATTTTAAATCAACGCTACGCACTGTTGAATCTTCTAGGGAAGGGAGGTTTTAGTGAAGTGTACAAGGTACACCTCATTATTATTCACATTCATTACAATTAATTGCATTATATGCCTCTGTTTTAAATTACCTTTTGGTTTCCCTGTGAAGGATATATTAGGTTCTTTTGTTTCAAGGAGTAGTTAGCCAAAAAGCATGATAACAATCAAATAACTTTGGGCAACTCATTAAAATTCTTAAATCATTTTTCTTCTTTTTTCATTTTAATTCATATTATGCATGTCCTTGTGCATTTCTTTGGTGGATCCTTGCTTAAGGATATAACTGATGACAGTGCTGATTTGAAATGGTTTGTTCAATCAGGCATATGACTTGGTCGAGTATAGATATGTAGCCTGTAAGCTTCATGGATTGAATGCACAGTGGAGTGAGGAAAAGAAACAGAGTTATATTCGTCATGCAATTCGGGAATACAACATTCACAAAACTTTAGTTCATCCTCACATTGTGCGACTATGGGATATATTTGAGATTGATCACAATACATTCTGTACTGTACTGGAGTACTGCAGTGGTATGGCACTCTATTTGTTTGATCTTTATGACTATTGGAATTGTTACTCTGTAACTTTATTCAAAATTTGTGGACTGTTAGTGATTAATAGATTGTAGTATTTTTAATGGAACTTAAGACAATGTCGTGGAGCTAGTTTGGTTTCTGCATTTACTTTAATCCCAAACATATTTGAAGAAAATAGGAATTCCTTTATATAACGGCTCCCGATTACTAGAAATTCCAGTCCTTTACCACAGCTCTAGACAATGAAATTGTTGTGATATTTATACACAAGTTAGCTTCACTATCTTAAGAGAAGGTATCTGAGAGTGAATAGCAATCTAGCATAGACATAAATCTTGTTTTTATTCTGCAGAGGGCCATGAAGCCCATCTAATCCACTTTTTATATTACCTCAGTACCGTGGCTATGCTGTCAAAATTCAACATAGATGCACATGATCATTTTTACTACATTATGAAAAGTTATTCACTTATGAGGTTAATGAATTACTCTACAAAATAGAACCAGTTTACCAAAATATATTGCCCTGCAACAATTTTGCAGAGAACCACGCCATTGAGATAAATACTTATTATGAAATTGAGGCTTAGACTGAATACTAATTAACTGGATACTCTATGGTACACCTATTAGGATTTTCTAGCCGATGGTCAATGTGATTCAACTTTCCGCACCCCCCTTGTGAGGCATACAAAGTTGAGACCATAGTTAAAAAATTCAGACCTGGCAATTACTTGTTAGACCCAATTTTTTAAAAAAATCAGGGCTCGGCAAAAACTTGGGGAATAACTCGGCAAATTTATTGAACATTAAAAAATACATTAATTTTATTAAATATGCTTTAACAACATGCATATTGCTGAATTTATAAACCATATTACTGATTTCCTTCATTTATTGATCGAAATTTAAAGTTCAAGGCACTTTGTAGACCAAAAAATGAGTTGAAAGTTTCAATGTTTAATATCAACAAAAAATACAAATCGTAAATTTCTTCTATGACTAAAGCTTAAAAAAGTTTGCTGCTGATGTGTGGGCATTGTGGAAGTGGATAATTTACCCGTGGAATCCTCAATAGGAGCCTCAATAGGAGCTGCAATAGAAGTATCAACAGGAGCCTCAAGCATAGGACCAAGCTATGTATGCTCTGAAACCGCCCTTGATGACTCGCCAAATCACCTTTTGAAGCCTCATATGCTACCACATTTGCTTGCCATTCGGCTTCATCCCTCTCAAAATCAATGTTCTCATTAGTTGTAAACAATGGATTCACATCCTCAAGCTCAACAACCCTCTTTGAACATGGATCAATGTCATCAAGGTCAAGCGTATGACGTGTATCCTACTCTTGTACCTTCTTTTCATCTAGTCAAAGGTTGTACAACACAAACACAGGGTCATTCAAGTGCTTTTGAGTCAATTTGTTGCGCTTTTTTTGTGTGAATGGCCTAAAAAACACTTCAGTTGTGCTCACAAATAGAAGTGCTACAAGCAGGATAGAATGCAAATGGCAACCATTTGAAGATTAGATGTTGTGGCACCAAAATCTTCCCACCATAAATTTGCAAGGACATTTATAACTTTATAAGATATTAAGAATTTTAGTAACTTAAAAGTTTATAAACTAAAATTAAACGTTTTTTTTTACTTGTTGCAAAGTGTCTTCTACAAATAATAGTGTTCCACGGAACACTTCAGTTGTGCTCACAAATAGAAGTGCTACAAGTAGGATAGAATGCAGATGGCAACCATTTGAAGATTAGATGTTGTGGCACCAAAATCTTCCCACCATAAATTTGCAAGGACATTTATAACTTTATAAGATATTAAGAATTTTAGTAACTTAAAAGTTTATAAACTAAAATTAAACATGTTTTTTTTTTTACTTGTTGCAAAGTGCCTCTTCTACAAATACTAGTGTTCCACGGGGTTTCGGGGACGGGGGGACGGCAGGGACGCATTTCAGGGGTGTGGGGACGGGGGGTCTAAGTTTGGGGGCGGTGGGGGGACGGCGGCAGGGGGGCAGCGAGGGGGTGGTGCTGAAATACATATAGTACTTGAAAAATTAGTTATAAAAAGATGTATAACTGTAGAAGCCTAAGGAATAAGTAAAGTTTAAAGTTTAAAGTTTAAAGTTTAAACACATTGCAATGATTTCATTGAACTAGTGAACATTGAAAATCAAAATGAAAATATACTTGATAGACATTGGAACGAGAACTAGATGTTTCATAATTTGAATTTCATAATCATCATATCATGATTCATAATTACAATCAACAGTGCATCCCATGAGATGACATCTCTTTGAGGCATTCAGTCTAACAGTTCACGTGCCTTGTTCGTGCTTGCACATTTTTAGGGTTAGAACCCTCCCTACTTGTGTGGTTGCAACGTGAATCAGAGCTTTGGGATGGGTATGGACATCCAACAAAGCATAAACAAAACAAAAAACAAAAAAAAAAAACCCTACATACCTATAATTTTCAATCGCCCAAACTCAGACGCCCATGGCTCAGTCGTGTAAATAGCAAAATGAAAATAGAAGAAAAAGTCAAAGGCATGGTCGATTTAGCCTTTTAGGCTTTTAAAAATACTTTAAAATTTATAATTTATAATTTTTGCTTTTGTTTTTTTGTTTTTAAATCATTTTTATTGCATTTTTAAGGGGGATGCTTGGAAGTTTCTTCCAATTTGAGGGACGTCTGGAAGTCTCGGGGATGTCCAAAAGTCCCCTTAGAAGAGAGACATCTCGGAGGCGGCGGATAAACGAGGGGGCGGCGGGTGGACGACAGGGGGACGTTTCCCTAAAGTCTCCGAGTCTCAGAAACGTCCAAGTCTTGAAAACGGCAAGATTTTTGGGGGGGACACGTCCCTGGGGAACACTGACAAATACATAAAGTTGAAAAAAATAATGCCCCCTTTTCCCTGTAATAACTTTATAACCCATTGTGAGCAAGATCTTGAAGATTGTCATCAGGGTTCAACCTTTCAATACATGTGCTGAGGTTAAGCCTAACCTCTACATCTACTCTAAATGAAGGGTATAAGAAAAAATTGGGGTTCAAATTGTAGGCATCGACACGAATCTATTGGTGGAGTTGTCAGTTCCACTTTCAATCAATAATTTGCCATATGGGTTCATATTTGGTTCTATTTGAACCATACAAATGTTAAATTGTTTCTTTGGCCCTATCCATGGCCTCATTTAGATACCCCATGGGGTTTTTGTTTCCATCCACCAACTACAGAACTTTAACCAACAATTTTGACACTTAAAACAAGAGAGTGAATGAAAAAGAAATTAGAAAATTAAAGTAAATCATAAATTAAAAAAATATAATCAACAAATTAAAATTTTAAAATTTTACAAAAACAACTTATAATATTGTAAAAAATTAAAAAAGAGAAAAATTTGATTAAAAATTTACCTTGCTCATCCATGACCTTGACAAATGTATCAGAAAAAATGATCTTCACAACCCTCTCTATTAGCCTTCTTGTAGTAAGGACTTTCCGATCACCTTTCATTGACAAACATGCGCTTAAGGTTGGGTAATGTAGTTGCTATACTCGACAAATTAAGGACATTAGTGGCAAAGTGTGTGACTCTTGAATGGACGAGCTACTTGTCATTAGTGTGCTCTCTCATGAGTTTTAGGACCTATGTGTGATTGTAAATGTATTTGGTAATATTCCTCACATCTTCTACTGCATTCTTCACTTAACTTAATTTCCCTATGTCCTCAAGTAGAAGGTCAAGGGAATGGGCAGCACAAGGGCTCGAAAACAATGTAAGGTGCTTAGCCTCTAGTAGTTTACTAGGTGCCACATATGCAGATGCATTGTTCGTAACCATCTAGATAGCATTATCCACTCCTTCCTCCATGACCACCTCATCCAACAAGCTACACAAGGTCTTAGTGTTTTTTAACTTCACTAGAGGCATCGACTAACTTCAAAAAGATCAATTGTTCTCCTGAAGCCACTAAAAAGTTAATGAGGCTCCTATTCTTGGCAATTGTCTACCCAGTAGATAAAATGTTACAACCATTGGTTTTGCAAATCTGTTTTGGTTCCTCTACTAGCTTATATATGTTTTGGAATGTTGAAAAGTTGTCATTGATGTCAAACAGATGCATACCTAAAAGGTTCATGAGCAATGCACAGATCAGACCTTGGATGATAAGATGATGATCAGACCTGATATTGAAAAGATAATAAGTCAGAAATCTTTTGGATGATAAGATTGTTGAAGCATATCAAGAAACAGATTGAAGTCAGTTCTCAGATTGATTGATGAAGTTGGTTTTCAGATTGCATTCACTCTCAGAAATCTGGAAGTAACATCATTCTTGACGTATTAATTGATTGCATCCACTCTCGGAATCATTCTTGAAGTCTTAACTAATTGAAGTCGATTGATCATTCTCAGATTGGCCAATTGATCATTGTTGAAATCTTAACTGATTGCATTCTCAGATTGGCCGACTGCTGTTTTAACAAAACAATCAAAATACATGGATTAATCAAATAATTGGACATATTTTCTTTAAAACCATGTTTACATAATACAATTTGAAAAGACATGTTTTAAAGCAGAAATGTGATTTGTTTTTGGCTCTTCAAAAGTGATAACTAAAAACGTCTTTTTAAGAGTCATATGAATCGATGCTGTTTAAAATGAGATTAGTTTGTGTTTTGAAAGGATGCGCTTCTAAGAGACGTGTTTTATCACTGAAGAGAGGTTTACTTCCTAAAGAGATGCGCCTAGTTCTTGAAGAGAAAGAACAGATTTAATCAAAGGAAAACAAAGTGATTTGATTAAGACAAACAAATTCAGATTTAATTTATGAAGAGGCAGATTTTTTAAAGGATGCAAGTGTAGATGTGTTCTTTCATTAGAAGGTTGCAATTCTTGGGCAACTTACATATATGACATCCAAATCAAGTTTGCAAGTGTTGAGTAGAGTGTGTGAGTAAATCAGATCAGAGAATCTATTCTCTTGTGTGGGCTTTAAGGTGATAGCAAACATCACAAAGCAGAGTTGAGGATAGAGGAAGTGCAGATCTGTTTGAAGGCAGTTACTTTACATCCATCATTTTCAGGCAAGTCAAGGCTGGTGCCTTGCACATTAGGGGTTGGTGCTCCTTGTAGGTTGGTGCCTACTAAACTATAAAATTCATTACTCAAGTAGGTTGGTGCCTACTATCTTTGTAATTTCATATAAACATAATATACAATTGTTGGAGTCAACTTGTTAATATTGTTCCTATTGCATGGTTGATATTGGGGTAGAAGTTAAAAGTTGGTTAATCTTAAAAAAAAGGGGTAAAAGTTTGTTGATTTACTTATTCACCTCCCCCCCGCCCCTCTCAATAAATCTTTGTGCTCTTCATGGACCTCATCATCCAATAATAGGCCACTCAATTTATAATTGCTTGGGGCTTTGAAGACTTTACCTACCATGGTCAATTTATAACCAGCTCCTTCCAATAAGGACTTGAAGCAACATTAAGGGAATACTATTATAGTACCAAAATTTGGTACATGCCAACTTTGTCTCATAATGCAATTCCCTATTCCATATAGTACCTTCCATTGAAGGTTGTGCACCGGGAGTGGTACAAAGAACAAAAAAATGGAATTGTGGCTAGCCACATTGCCTAATTCTTATATTTGTGGCCCAATGGGAGAAGAGCCCCCCATATCTAAATAGCTTGTGCTTAAATGACCAAATTGACAATGCCATAACATAGCAAGATTATTTATAGATTTGACTGTTAGCTGGTCCATGAAAAGTTTAACATTGCTCATCCTTTTGGTCTACTATTGCTAGGGCTCCTTGGTATCTCAAATCTCAATCTAATGGTTGTGGTTCTATCTCCTCTTGATGTTAAGGATCCTCTGGTGCTCCTCAATTACTATGTAGGTCTCGAGGGCAAACACACATCACCAATTTCCTTTTTGCTGCTGAAATTTTTTTGGCCTTGAGTGTTAGAGGGGAGGTTCTAAGGGGAATCAACTACCTCCTAGGATTGTCTAGCCTAGTCCCCTTAACCCTAGACTCTCCTCGACGAGCATTCACAAATTCTACATTGTTACTCCCACAATGATTGATGATGATGATATAGTTGGCTCCTCCAATGTGTGCTAGAGTATAGACCCTTGATAATTGTTACTTCTTGCATGAGTTGCTAGTTTTGGTCTTCTTTTGCTTCTACTACTTCCAGGGGTCCTCCCCTTGCACATCTATTTGTATTTGTATTTGATTCGGGCTTCCTGTGATGTCCCCATTTTAAGAAAAAATGATTTGTAAGCTATTAGCCCAATTTTTGAGTTTTCCCAGAAGCTTCTTTGTGAGTTGGGGAGGACTCCAAAGTTCTTGGAGTGCTCAGGATGTGTCTTGTAGAGATGTTGCTGGCAGTGAGCTCAGTTGGTCTTGGTGAGCCTTGTGATGCTTTCAAAATTGATTTGCGACCTTTTGGGAGCTCTAAGTCACCTAGTTGCCCCTAATCATCATCCCAAGTCATCAGTATCATGTTGGTATGGTCAAAACTTGATTTCTATGTCATTACAGTGATTTCTGCAACATGGGTTAATTATTGAGTTATTAATTAATTATTCACTTAAGTTGTCTAATTTTGAAAAATAATAAAGCAACAGGTTAGTGTAATAGCTTGTTAAAAGGGTGTTAATTTCTGTTTCAAGTTGGATGTCTAGGCTTGGGGGTCTTTACTCAAGAAAAATAATAATTTTTCTCCAAAATGTCTTTGTGAGTGAAAAAGAAATTATTATATTTTAAAATTGGTTATTTGCCTCCAGAAAAGTTATAAAAGGAGGTTGGGGGCCTCATTTGAGGGTTTAGATTTGTGAATATTATTTTGTTATGCTTTTGGAAAAAAAACCTGAGTTCTTCCAAAGCTTCTCGAGGACAAAAACCCTGTTGGAGTTGCCGGTTTTGGGGATGAAAACCTCCTAACTAGCTAGTGTGGTTTCATATATAGATCACCATTGTGCTACAGATTGGAGCTTCAATTTTGGTTGGAGCCATAGGAGTTTTTGATGTCTTTTGAAGTTGCATTTTTAATATTGTTGTCTAGTGTTTTCCTGAAGATTTTTGAAATGTTATTGAAGATTTTTGTAAGGCTTCCCAACCTGGCCAAACACCTTGCCAACCGTACCATTTTGGGGTGTTCACTTTTGGAGAGTTAATCTGTTCCTTCTTCTGTTATAAGGATTGTTGCTGATGGTTTGGGCAGGCCATACAATCTTATTTGCCAACCTTGCTGCTATGAAGACAAGTATGAGGCCGTACCATGTAAGGTTCACACCCAATCTTATGCACCAAAATATTATACTTTTCCAATTCCTCAATAAGTAAGCATTCCATCAAACAGTTTGAAAGCAATAAGGTTAATGAGAAACTCATTTTACTGCTGTGCACCTTAACAATGTTGAATATCACCTTATCCAATCACATTCATATACATTGATTTCTTCTTCATATGTAACTCACAAGTGATATATAATTCAATGAACATAAAATGTCGAAGTTTGACGACACTTAATTCATTCAGACTGACAAAGCATTATAGCTGTTGGAGAAAACTAATTTAAATATTGCAACAAAATACAGTCACAAGGATATTGAGGATTGCTAACCTTTTTAACCATTCGTTCTATCTCATGCCAGGAATGTATGAAGAAGACCATTCAACTATATGTTTGTGGCGACCTGCTTGTTATAAAGGAACTTACCCAGCCAACAAATATGTTGTCACCTTATCAATAGGCCACAATTGCCCAATCTGCAGTCTTTGACTACCCTGTTTGAAGACTCCAATCTGCAATCTATTCCCTGTGTAAACACCCAAACACCACTAATTCTAAACTTCGAACTTCCTAGTCATAATGGTAATGAATATTGAAATATGGCGGCAACTTCCAAAAGTCACGATTTCCTCTTTAAATTTCTGCAGCTTCTCCTAACTCCACGTCACCTAAAATTATTTCCCTTTGCAACGACTTTGCTCTTGATACTTTCCTATTCGCCAGTAGTTGGTAGTAATTAATTCAACCACCCTACAACTTATTTGGTGCGACTTGAATCTTCAAAGGAAGCCACACCACTCAAAATATTAGAGGCGATCCTTCTCAATCCCGTATGGTGCTGATGTACGACATCCAAGCCATGGTTTGCCTTGTGAGCAGCTTGGACTTGTCAAACTTGTCTTTTTCTGCTCCCCCATGTCACATTTTATAGTCAAAGTAGGAGAGTACATGTAATGTCCCCATTTTTGCTTGCCTCAACATATCGTTGATTAGCCTATTATTTGACCCTTGTAGGCTAATACTTATGGTTAGAGGGTCCTATGAGGCAGATACTTGGTCCTTTGGTGGCGTTATTTTCTCCGGAGCAAGGTATTGTTCAGGTTTGGCCTTTGCAGAGGATTTGGGACTCTGATATGCACACTTACTATTTATAATAAGACACCTAATTAGTGGAGTCCAGTATTACTATTTTTAGCAGGGCTTCTGGATGCACAGTTGACTCAGTGGCTGACCTCCTGGTTCAGATAGAATGGAAAAATATTGTTTAATGAGCAACTTATGTTATTTGAATTATTATTAAAGTTAATCTTTAATAATAATTAATTTTTTATTCGAAAAGTGCATTATAATGTTATATTATAACTTTATGTCAATGGGGCCATTAAATGACTTAAAAGACATTAATTAAGTGCATTGAAAAGGGCGCCCATCTCATGAGACATTATAAAGTGCAAATATTAAAATATATTTAAATGATGAGAAGCTTCTAAAGGTCGACCTAAGTCATGAAAAAGTATATAAGCTATCAAAGCAAATGAAAAAAGATGGATTGATGATTTTGACATTGGGCTTTTGAAGAGTTCGTTGTGGAGAAGAAGAAACCTAGGGTTTCTGCAATTTCTGCAATTCTTGGTCATTGAGAACGAAATCTCTTATTGATTTTGCATTCCTGAGGTTGTGAAAGAACTTCTGAAGGATTGCCTGTCTGTGGGCTTCATACAGAGGTCCAGATTGTGCTTCATTGGAGAAGAAATCATAGAAGTTTTCAAGGGGTTTATTCTCAGCAAATTAGGAGATTGAAGAATTAATATTGGAGAACATTCTTATTGCTGGCTATGCCTTCTTTCTTTGGCACGTGGGAGATTAATTGTGCATTTCCTTAGAGTTTATCTTCAGGAAACTTGAGGGTTTGAAGGGCAGATTAGAGACAATCCCTGCTGAAGTCTTTCATTGCTGCTAATACTTGTGTGGATGTCACGTGGGAAGTATTGCATAGGCTGTACTGTTGTCTCAGGCCGTACCTTTGCTAGTAGCTGAAGGCGTGTGGATTTGAGTCAAAATGCCTAAGGATCTAGGCTACATTCAACATCAATAAGGGCTCCTTGTTCATTGTTTCTATTTGGCACATGTTTGGAGGTGGAGAAAAGTCTCTTTTGTGAGAGGTGTTGGATTTAATGAAGTTTGTTGTTGCTGATCATTAATATCAGATTTTTTCCATATTATTACTTCAGTCATCTGGGTATGAAGATTAATGAATTTTTCAAACATTGTATGCAGGGTTGAAATGAATTGTAATCTAAGTTGTAATAAATGCATGGACTTTGCACATAATGTTTAATTTGATTTGAAGTTGATATCTCATTGTCAAGCATTTGTATATTTTGCAATTTATATATATGCATTTCATGCTCTCCTGGCAAAATTTTGAAATTATCAAAACAAATAAACCATCAGCATAAGACAAAGGTAGAAAATTTTGAATTGCAAGTGTCCACTTGGGGTGGGACACTACAGTACGGCGTAGTCCTTTATTGTTGAGGATTATCTAAATTGTATGGCACTTCTTAAATCAATTCAAACACTTATTAAATCAATTCAACGACTCTTTGTAGAATTCATACGGACTAAGGACTTCACACCTCTTTGGGATTTATTGCTTGGTATGGCCTCCCAAGACTCCTTGATGAGGCGTGCGGCCTATCACAGGTGCACAACAGGTCTGAGAGTAATTGCCATGTTTGGAGAGGCGGCACAAAAGCAATCGACTCAATTGAGTGTTGATTGGGTTTAGTAAATAATAATATTTTATTCTCACAATCTGTACCTCCTTCAATATTTAATTTTGCAAATTTTCAATAAATTCCTCAAACTTTGAATGACCTGAAAATCTTCAACCTTGATATCAACCCAAATCTCTGAAATTTTTCTTTGAAAAAGGCTTTACAAATTTCCCAAATCATTCAATCGATCATTGACGTGTAATTGCGAATCTTGAATGAATCCACCAATCGATGGAATTGAATTCTCATTCAATCCACCATGAAACCTGAAGGTTTTCGTCCTCAAGCTCCTAAAAGCTAAGCTCTCCAAAATCTCGATAATAATTTTTCCAAAAGATATCAATGAATGCCTTTTCACCACCCTTTATACTCCACCACCTTTTAATATTTTATTATTAAATATTTTGCTCCAGCAAAGTAACTTTATTTAATATTTTCTCCATCTATTTAATAAAGTCACTTTAATAAATAATTAATTAATTAAATATAAATGTCCCAAAATATTATTTCAGGACAAATTAATACTTAATGAATGAAATTAAGCTTTGTGGTGGCTACTTGGAAATCAAGTACATTATATACCATCTGCTTGACTGGCTGTACAGCTTCTTTGTGGCTAGGCATGTGAGCTCCTAGTCTAAGCACTGCCATTTTGAGGGGCTTCTCATGTTGATCGGTGATGCTTTACCCATATGATTACTCTTCTTCCACTTTTGCATTGGAATCTTGAAATTTCATGGTGGGGGGAGCTGATTGATGATGCCCAAGAGTTTGTTCTTGCTGGACAGAGTTATATCAGACCTGTTTGGGGAGTTGTTATTGCTAGTGGGTGTGATTCTCTTTCATAAAATGCTTTGCGAATGATATTTTCAGTGCTTTCGCTGTTAGGGAAGGTCATTTCAGCATTTTGGAGCGTTACTTGAGTAATTTCAGTCATATCAGACTTAATCAGACCATTGTTATCAGTAATATTTAGGTATAGCAGACCTGCACGAGCATTCCTCTTTGTGCTTGCAAGGTACTTTTCTGTCCTTTAATAGGTTGCCATTTGGCTCAATTCCAGAGTGCTACAGCAGTATTTCTATGATCAACACTTAAGATCAGTTTATATCAGCAAATACACTTCATGTATGGTGTTTTGTAATGCATGTGAAGCTAACTTGTAATCCTTCGGATTGTTATACCGCTGAATAGTTATCATTTCTATGTTGTAATGTAATGTCCCCTTTTGGGATTGCCCTAAATCTTGCCCTAGAATAAAAAATTTAATGTAGTTAGGGTTACAACTAACCAATTATATGCTTGAAGCAATATAAAACTTGGTTTAGGTCCAGCAATCATGTTAGACAATATTGGAAATATAATTCATATGATCAAAACAATATATAATAAATGTCTTATTTATTTAAACCATGTAAAAATACATAACTATTTCAAAACTATATAAACTACACAGTATCCATCATGTATAGTGGAAGTTTAATCATAATAGGATTTGGATGAGAAACATGATAAGGCGCCCAAAGCTATCCATGCTAAGCCCAAGAGCAGATATAGTATATACCATCCCTCTTGGCCCCAAGTGGCAGACACATAGGCATCCAACATGGGGTAGTGTACTTAGTGGATAAACTTGTATCTGCCTTCCCTATCCATGCTGCCTTATCCATCTTTCTTATGATTGAGACTCCTTGAATCCATCCCAACAACCAACCCATGTAGAGATTGGGCGGAAAGCTACAATAGGAGGCTTGTACTTGGAAAGAAATCTAGTATCTGCTCACCCTACTGGTATTTTCCCCACTCCTCCTCATGGTTGCTTGTTGAGAATTACAAACACTAAATATATCCAGATTTATAGAGATTATACAACAATAAATATCATTATACACAATAATCATGATAGAGCATACCACCATACTTGCTAAAATATAAGATTGCTATATTCTAAGATGCAAATATATTAACAAATGCTGACTTCTGAACTTGTCTGCTGAGTGCAGATAATTATGTTTGATCTGCTCCAATTGCCTTGCTGTTTGATCTATATTTAATATTCAAGAGATATTGCTTTGTGTAAATCAAACGGATAAGAATCTATTATCCATATTCATTTTAAGGAATCATAATTACTTATAAGGCTCAATAATTGCTGCAAGCATCATTATTGCAGTCGTATATATATATATGTGTGTGTGTGTGTGTGTGTGTGTGTGTATGTAATTATATTAAACTTACTTCCCTTATTATGCATTTATCATTTGTCTTCATAAATATATATAATTATTTCTAATTGATATGAACTTATATATATTTATATATATATGTGTATATGTAATTATATTAAACTTACTTCCCTTATTATGCAGTTAGTCTTCATATATCTCACATTGAATCATCTTCTTACTCCCACATATTTCTTCTTGATATCCGCTCCAATTCCCAATTGATATTCCATTCCTTATCCTAATCTGCTCATACACTCTTCATGAATAAATCTGCTGATCTGTATTTTTCATATCTTTTTTTTTTTAATACCATGTTATGTCCTTATGTCTCTTATGAAGAGATATATCCTTTTGAATAGAGATAACCTCTTGAAAAGTCATCACTTTTTATTAAGGAATAATTTCTGCCTCTCCATTGACTTAATCGCTGTCTTAAAATATGTGTTCTTTTAATTCCAAGTGTTGCCTTTATGCTGCCCTTAAAAACATACTAATCGCTGTCATATAATTCTGCCTTTTAATTGACGCTCTATTAATCTCAAACTTCGGCGCTTAGATCATTATATACCTTGGAACATATTTGCTGCTCCTCTTTAATCGTTGTTCTTGTCATTCAACTTGGTTGATTCAAATCATATTTATATATACATAAAGTCGGCTCCTTGATAGAGTCGGCCATTTCTTTAATAACTTATTAAATAGTTGGCCTTCACAACAACAATTAAACTTTATTTTAATTTCTTTTTATCTCTCTTTGAAGTCGGCCTTAATCATGGAGAAATAGGCCATCTTGAATACTCATTAATCATAAGTTTTGAACCCATGATTCCATATAGAGATCACTGCTATCAAACATAAACTTGATCGCTGTCATATGGTATATTTCTCAGTAGGGGCATGAATAAAATAGGATATCACATGTAAACACTAGATGGTAGTGTTGACTGATGTTTTATGACTGCACCAACACAAAATAAAGTTTCCAACGGTCACTCTATCCTCTCCTGATCAAAATCTCCTGCATGCTAAGATTGCGAAAGATCATGCATTCAACTCCAAGGTTCTTTTATGCAGTGGATGTAGACTCAATTGGCTTGATGTGATTTGTTGGTATTTCAAGGGGATTTACACAATTGTTCGCTCCGAGAGAAAGGGATTTTCAAGATTCGGAAGATTTGTCAATGAAGCTCGAGTTTCCTAAACTAACCAGAAAGTACTGAATTTGAATGGCTGTAGGGGTTAAAAATGCTATGATCTACTCTAGGCGTGGGATGTGGAGATCAAATTTCACAAGCCTCAACCAAGCTTTGCTTTGCCTCACCTCGGACAACTTCCACAAAACTGGTGCAATCTTCAAAGGAGTAACTAGAGGTATTCAAATCACGATTTAACATGAAGACACCATCACAACGACGCATATCAACGTGCAAATCATAATCGAAGTTAGGTCCGCAATATTCCAGTTGACCACACAAGGTGAACCCACCATCAGTGAGCTTGCTAGTGGTATGGATTAATGAAGCTCGCTTAATTCAACCACCACATTCCACAACTATCTACGTACATGAATTAAAATCTACTTTACTTTAAGGTTCCACGTGAATCGGAAGGACAAAGAAATCTTGCTAGCTACCCACAATAAAAGATGAAATCACAAGCAATGACAACTCTTTTTATTATAGGAGTGTTCACAACAATTTCTTACAAAGCATTCAATTGAAAACTTTCCTTGCTCTTCCTATCAATCTATGCTATGCTACCTCTCTCTATTCCTTATTCTCTATGATCTATGCTATTCTATATGTACAAATGAGGGGGGATTCCCCTTTTATAGTTGGCCAATTCCAACAGACAGCTCAGATTGAATTACAATGAAGGGCTCAGATTGAGCCACATAAGCCCTAGTCAAGATTCTGCCCTAAAAACTGCCATAAAGTGGAGGAGTGGGGTAATAAATGAGCACAAAATGCCCACTCCCTCCCGTTGACCACTATGAGCATTTAATGACCACTCTTCTAGAAGATTCTCATCCAGAAATGCATTCCCATTATTCTTCTCTTTGACTGCAAATTCGATGAATCTAGCCAATACTGCTTCAACCTTTTGAACTGAGATGGCAGGCACGTTCTCAATCTAAAACTCCAAGACCACGACTTCTTTCTCCTATTTGATGATGATTTTCCTCCTAGCTGCCATTGCATCTTGGGTTGTGCGAAGTATGCTTGAGAACATTTTCTGAGTCACTGTCGGAGAAGGACTTCACACTTACGAAGAATTCCTCTATTTTGTTCTTCAATCTATCCTGCCATCACTCTTTAACATTGAAGCTTTTGCTCATTCCTCCTCCTTAGCTTTGAGGACATTTTAGTGCTTGAGGATGATCTTTAACGCTTGGGTCTTCATCTTTTCCTCCATCCTGATCTTGAAGGATTCTCTTGTCTTGGACTCGACCATTTCTTCCTTGCCACCTGTCTCCCTGAGTTAGGCGCATATTAGATCTTTGTGGAGAAATTCCAACACTCAGCCGTTTCTCTCCCTTCATGGTTTGGGCGCAAATGAGACATCATGGAGGAGTTTTAAACATGTAACTTTTTCCCCTTCCAAGGTTATAATGTTGTCCTGGAGTACTTGCTCCATCACCTCAAGTCATCATGCTTTGGTCCCGGTGTTCATCCTGCAAAACAAACAAAAGAAGAGCATCAAAAGACTTATAGTATAAATTCACTTTACTTACCTAATCTCCATGTTCTGATTTCTAAGGTCTGATTGATCTCTTGTGTTCTCACTTCAACTCATTCTAAGGCGCATTTAAGGGGTCTGGCTTCAAATTTCATGCCTTAGAAATTTTTTTATCTCCTCACCCAGAGCACATTCTTCATGTCCCCTTCAAGGCGCATTTTGATGCTTATGCTAGGAGGTTTTCACTGTTTTTGCCTTAGAAAATTTTTACACCACTTCCAGAGCGCATTTACCACCTTGTTGCTCCATTTTTCTTGCCTTAGGAGTTTTTGGAGTGCTTGGGGGGGGGGGTTCCTCCATCTTGGGCGCATTTTACCCTTGGTGTCTCATGTTTCTTCCCTTAGAAAATTTCTCACCCAACTTTGTCATGGTGCATTTTAGACTTGAGCAACAAGTTTTCGTGACTTAGCTTTTTCTCCACCTCTCCACTTTGTCTTGGGCGCAAATGAGAGGAGTTTATTCAATTTCCTTATACTTAGAATATTTATGTGTCTTATTCATCTAAGGGCTTATTTCAAGTCATCCTGTTTTGCTTCAATGCCTTAGAAATTTTTTGCTCCTCCTGTCTCTTCCTTGGGCGCATTTGATGGGTATTGTGCTTATGTTTCATGCCTTAGATAATTTTATGTTTCCCATTCATTATATTTGATGTTAGAGTAATAAGTTATTATGCTTAATTAATTACATCACATTGATTAATTAATTAAGTCACTTATTCCTCTTTATTACTTAAGCTAAACTTAGGCACATTTAATTAATTAATTATTAATTATTAAGTGTGCACACTAGGGTTTCATTTAGGGTTTCCCTTTTAGGGTTTCATGATCTCCTTCATAAGGATTGATCACTTTGTAATAATTGATTCTCTTAATGCATTTTTACTGAGAGGTTTACAGAACATCTTTTTGGTTCTTCATGTCTTTTGCATGTGGCAATTATTCATTTGCATGCGGTGATCTTGGATTCTAACATTTGAGACCTTGCTTCATGGCCTTTGAAGGGGTGTCATCTAATTATTTTTGCCTTAGAAACTTTTTACTCAACTTCTTCTTCTTAGGGCGCATTTGGAGAGGCTAGCTCCACATCTCACGCCTTGGAAAATTTTGTGCATCTCCTACTCCATGATGGGTGCATTTGACCTCTCATCAAATCTTTCTTGCCTTAGACAAATTATTCCATCTTGAGGGCGCATTTAGGAGGGTCTTATTTTATTTTATTTTTTCTTTAGAAAACTTTCTCAATCTCTCCTCAAGGGCGCATTTCCTTCATCATATCATGTCCTCTAGGGCGCATTTGAGAGGGTTGTGTTGTGATTCTTGCCTTAGAAAATTTTCAGGCATCTTACTTTCCCTTGGGTGCATTTCCTCCCTGATGCTTTTATGTTTGTGCCTCAGAGGATTTTCATCTCAGCTCACCCTTCCAGAGTGTATTTGGAGCCTTGAGTGCATGTTTCACCTAATGTTGAGCGCATTTGACCACCTTGGATGTTGAGGGCACATTTGAAGGATTGTGACTTCATTTTCTTGACTTAGAAATTTTTCAAGCTTCCTTGTCTCCCTCGAATACTTAGCCAATTTTCAACCCGCTCAACCCTCGCTTTCTATTTTTAGCAACTTCTGAAGTCTTTGTGATTTCCATGAATTTTCAACTTCTCAAGACTTGATTTTTGCTCACCTTGACCCTCATGACGTGACAAACCTGTTCACACCAGTTTTAGGCGTGCACCTGCTATTTTAGGCCCTGTTTTGGAAGTGACTTACTAAAAATAGTAAGTGTGCAGAATGTGCTCAAATTTTACCAGTAGATTCCTCGGAAGATGCTAATCACAGTGGGATACATTAGTTTTCAGAGTTTCTTGCGTTTTGCCCTTCATTTTAGGCACGAAAGTAGGAAACCCTAATTTTACTGCATGCGCTTCTGTAGACCTCCGTTTGATGTTGTTCTCGTTGCATGTTGCTCTGTTCTGAAAGCTGAAGTGTTGGAGTTGCTTGGATGGCGCCATGCCTACCAAAAGTGGACCTGCTAAAAATAGAAAGTTGTCAGAGTTCGCTCAAATTTTGCGGGTAAGCACTTTGAAGGGTCTCGAATCCAATGCAATAGTCAGTTTCTCAAAAACCCTAATAGAAAAGCCTAAAATAGTGGACTTACTAAAAATAGAAAGTTGTCCGATTTCACTCAAATTTTGCAGGCAAGCAGCTCAAAGGGCTCTAAACACGGTGAATCATTTAGAATTCCAAAAGTCCTAAGAAAAAGGTCCCAAATTGAGTACTTACTAAAAATAGTAAGTTGTTAGAATTCAGTGAAATTTTAATGTGAACCTACCTAAAGCCTCTTGATTGCAATGCCAAGCTCAAATTTCAATTTGCTCACTCAATTTACCCCAAAACCAAGCCTGAAGAATAAAACCCAAATTTGTCAAAACGCACTCTAGACTTAGCCAAAACTTCAAATTGGGCCAAAAGATGGGTACATCCTCGGAAAGATAGAAGGAACAAAGAGAGACTGCCGCAAAACCAAAGCCAAAAGACCCGAATGGGGCAAAAATTAGGGGGTCCTTGTTTTGAATGGGGTGATGTGTGAAAAGGTCACAACAGGTAGCACCACCAGTGGGTCTGATTCTTTGCTTATTGCTGATGTACTTATGCCATTGAACAAGTGGGTAATTTGTATTAAGATTTTCCATTGAATAAGTGGAAGTGCCCAATATTTGTACATTGAATAAGTGAATTTTTGTAATTGCACCTGCTGAACAAGTGGTTGTGTGCTTTCTTTCAATATTGTAAGCACTCTGCTGAATAAGTGGTATTGGTTGGCCTGCCTCCTAATGCATATCTCATTGCAACATCGCAGTTTAATTGTATAATCCTGAATACTAAATGCTCTTACCTTGCTCATCTCAAGAATTGGATGATCAGAAAGTGGGAAGGAAGTTGCTTTGTATCTTGTTTCCAGTTGAAGTAATTTTCAAATTTTTTTAGGGTGTATATTACACTTCTTGTTTTAGGTTTACCTCCTCTTTTCCATTTCTTTATTTTCTTCTGTTTTTGTCTTAATATATTTCTTTCAATCTAGGGCCCTTCTTGCCCTAGTGCTTTCCTATTATAATAGTTGTT
The DNA here is from genome assembly GCA_007258455.2 of Sequoia sempervirens. Taxonomy (NCBI): domain Eukaryota; kingdom Viridiplantae; phylum Streptophyta; class Pinopsida; order Cupressales; family Cupressaceae; genus Sequoia; species Sequoia sempervirens. The sequence continues at coordinate 20,982 of VDFB02274302.1, read as the reverse complement.
TTCTCTAGTCCCTTTGACCTATTCTTGGTCATTTGTGGACACTTTTATAATTTCTTTCTTTCATTCTTCTCGCTCAAAGTCTTATTGTTTACACCAATGAACTTTAGGACTCTCTTTGACATGTTACTTATGTTGATGACAACTGTATGGTTCACATGTTTTGATTGCTATAACACTCTTTGTTAGTGATGTCCTCTCTCTCTTAGGACATTTTACAGAAAACAATGCCTTTTCTTTGTTTTACAAGCTTCACTAGCTTCTAGTGAACCTTAGTAAAGCCATGTTCTATCAAGGTTTCAGTTTTTCAACAAGAAGTTTGTATAGAAATAATAAAGGCATGCTTATTTTGGAATCTAGTTCAATAGACATCTTTCAATTTGAAGCTTGTGGCACAATTTTGTTTATGTAAGGGACATGTCTCACGTTTTGACATAGAGCACTAGTGCTTTTATCTCTTTAAAGATGCACCTGTTAAATGTTATTGTTGGGCCTATAGTTCTTTATGGGTTTGAGGTTTAGGATCTAGTTTGGGATCTTCTAACTAGGCTCATACAAGGAGGGTCCACAATCTCATGCATCAATGTACAATTCATTGCAAATTGGAAGTTAGTGTAGTCTCCAAATAGATTTTTCAGCTCCTTCTCTTTGCCACAAGTTTATCTTCATGCTCGCTTTTTGTATCCACAATCTCGGATCTTTGCAACTTCATGATATGAGAGATACCCTACTTGGCACTTTGTTCTTCAAAGAGCTTGCCCCATTAGATGTCAACATTGTTAGTATTTGAAATTACTCTACTTCTTCAAGCTATCCACACTTTATTTATTTGATTCCTCCATTTAGGTAATCTTAGAATCTCCCTCCTCACCTTCTTCCCTTCAAGGAGGTCTTCAATACAGTTGTGTGAGAGGATATTTACCTACTTTACATTTATTATAGATTCTAGATGGCATTATCATACAACATAACTATCATCGACATCATTTAGTTACATGGCATGAGGATTCCCCTTGTGTAATTGAGGGTGTGCTCCACCAATGTCAAGACTCAAGGGTAACAAGATCTGTAATATCTACTCTCAGTAATAGGTTGAGATTGAAGACCATCTTATGTTTAGGTGTCTTATTTACTATGAGGTCTAGGAGAGATGCCACAGTCTGTTCAAAGACTTGAGTTTTCTTTATCCAGCTTCTTTCAGTATCTTAATCAATGGTGTCTGGCCCTTTTTCTTTGGAAGGACATATTTATCAGGCATACATCTTTACAAGCGACCTCTGGAGTAAGGCTGATTATTTCTTGATGCCCACTACTAGAACAGGAGGTGTAAGTACCCTTACAATTGGTTCAATTGTAGATGGAGACAAATTGGTGAGATAACTTTCCGCTTTGCATGTCTCTGCCAGAGAGCCTTGGTCTCCTAGTCTTAGCGTGAGCATAGTGGATTTGCTTAACTTGGGCATAGAGGGCCTTTCCCTTGCTTGCCACTCGTGTCATGGAAATAGATGCACAATGCTAGTTTTTCCTTTGCTACCAGAAGGTTGTTTGCTTTGATTACTAAGAACATCTCTACGGGAGATGTTGGCTTCCTCATAGGATATACAACTTGCCCCTTTCAGCCTTGGACACTCCACATTCTTAGTTCTTGTTTGGACCCTTTTGTATGGATGGATGACAATGATGTTGGTTCTTATGGTCCAAGCCTTACTCAGACATGTGACACCAGTGGTCTCCTTTCATTGTCTCCATATCTTCATTAGCTGAACATCTCTTTGAGGGATCCTTACCTTGCATGTCTATCTATATACCTGTAGTGTCTTATGGCTTGGACTATATACCTCCTTTTCTGGGTAACTTAGTCCAAGCGAGTTCTCCTCTATCATTAGAAGTTTCTCGATTAGATTAGAATGAATGTCTCCTGCTTTTTTCCTACTCTGGTTTGTTTTTGAGGTTCATCAAGCTAGAACTTATCAGATTTTCTGTCATTGATTGAAGCTTGTCATTAATGTTCCTGAGTCCAAAAGATGATTTTCACCAAGTAACCTTTTCATATTTTTTTGTATCTTGTGTTAAGATCTGTTCAGTTCTCTGGGTTTTAGAAATCAATTATATTTTTGGTAAGGATGGCAGGCCATTGCACTGGTTTGTCCTCCATATTTGACTCATAATGTGTGCCTATAAAAAACAACTTATCATTGTCCTAAAGCACATGTATGGATTGGGGGTCACTTAACAACAGCAGCTTACACATTCAAAAATATTTCGTTGACATAATAAGAAGCTTGCATTCATTCAAATATGAGTCTCAACTGTAATTGTGTTTTTCAGGATTTTTCCAAACTTTCTTATCATGTTTTTCACAGGGAAAGATCTTGATGCAATTCTGAAGGTTACTCCTATTCTACCAGAGAGGGAGGCACGGAGTATAATAGTTCAGATATTCTCTGGCCTTGTCTATCTAAACAAAAGACCACAGAGGATAATTCATTATGATTTGAAGCCTGGGAATGTGCTCTTTGATGAGGTCGGTGTTGCAAAAGTTACTGATTTTGGTCTCAGTAAAATAGTTGAAGATGATGTCGGCTCACAAGGAATGGAACTTACTTCTCAGGGGGCTGGGACATATTGGTAAGATTCTTCTGCCTTTTGCAACTTATCAAGTATTTTTAGCTCTCCTGATTGGCTCATTCCAGAGTCTGGCAAACCTTCAAATGTTTTTGGTTGTTTAAAGCAGAAAATCATTAAATTCCATATTTGGCTTTGGAGTTTATTATTATTTTTATTTTATCAGTTTATATTTGAAAGTATTATTGAATTTTTCCTGATGATCATGTAAGCATTTTGGAAAAATTATCCTGGATTGCTTTTATAGTGTTATTTGCAAATAACATAAAAAATTACTTATACAAACATTTGATATTAGTTTCCATCTATACTACTTGTGATATATGCTAATGAATGAATTTTATAAATTGTAACTACTGAGTTATATTGGCCAGGTAAGCTTCCATATGTAATTACTAAGAGTATCATTATGTTCAAGTTGTGTAAATTGTTTAAAAATGAAGCTCAATGTTGATTTATGATATTGAGCTAAGCATTTTCACATTATTGGAAGGATATTGCATTATGGTAGTTAAAATCTGTTCAAGACAAACTGAATCTGTTAGCTATCTAATGGTGAGCTTTGATTTTAAATTGTAAACATAAGAAATTTATGGAGAAGAGTCTAAGATCTACTCTGCAACCTTTTTGGCTATGGCCTATATAAGATTGGAACACATTGTGGTATTATCATTTCTAAATACTTCCCTCATAAATCTATTTAAATGCATGTATCTTTACATCCCTGTGAAATTTTGGTTCGTTTTGTAATTAGTAATTTCTTTCAAAGTTTTTTATGCATAAATATTTGAAGGAACAATTGATGTTTAGTAGTGCCTTGTTCATGATGATATTTTTTGTTTATTTCAAGCTTACTCTATTTTTACCCACTTCTTCTACACTCACACCATGAATCATCTTTTCTTGAAGGTTTTACAATTGTCTCTTTTTATGTAAACTTCAAAAATCAAAATAATTAATTTAGTCTTATTTTGGCTAGCCACTTTAACTCTTATGTGCTGATGGAAATAAGATACCTCGTAATAGAAAGCTTGTGCACACATGTTTAGCTCTTCCTCTCTTTGATTAGAAAAGGTTATAGATGCCACAGACACAACTCCTCATGAAATTAGAAGCTATTTTGTAGAATACCCGCCTAGAAGAAGCTTACAATTAAGATTAAATACTTAAGTCTCCCTATTTCTTGAGGACTTTTAACACTGTTGTTATTTAGACATTTAACATGAGGAAAAATAATAGTTTTTCTGTGGAAACATGGAATATGACACTGAAGTGAATAGATCTGGTAATGGTGAATGACCTGTATTGATTGCCCTTCCTTGTTAATATGGGCAATTCCTTGATTATTGCAAACTGTGAAACTTTGATATATTTTCAGTTAGTGTATGCTTCTTTATTTTTGGAAAACTGTTGTAGATGAGATTCCTTTCAACTTAATTGTTTCTACGTTCTTCCAGAAATAACATGTTTTTTAGTTGGTACAGGATAAGCCGTATTTCTTTGTTTACTGTATATGGCTGCAAGATTCAAAATTTATGCATTTTCCTTTTTTCTGCTTTTTGTCTGGATAATGCTTCTTAAATGTTGTTATTCCCCACTAATACACCCATATTATGAGATGCAAAGATCATTAGACCATTTTGTTTTGTTCATGGTTATAACAGAATTTTGTCAAGGTTCATATTAACAAGCATAAGGTTATTAGCACCAATTTCGTAACTGCAATAAATACTTAATTTCTGTCTTGGTAGCAGAGGATAATTTATGGCCCAGATGGATATGTAAGTGAATCCACAAAATTTTTCAATGGGCAAGTTGTACCCATAAAATTTATTTTAGGTCGACTACTTCTGTTTCAGTTATGATATTACCAACATAGCAATAAGCAATAATCCTTCTAATTTGTTTGCTTAAGCCTGTTGATATTTCATTGCATTGCAGGTATTTGCCACCTGAATGTTTTGAGCTAAACAAGACACCACTCATATCATCAAAGGTGAGTTATTGAATTGGCACTGCATAAGATTTACCATTTTTGTGTATACGTAAGTAGCCAAATTGAAAAAAAATTACATTCTTGTTTTCCTGAAGGATAGTGGTTGGCTTGAGTATTGTTTTTCTTCATAAATCATAAGATATGTCCTCACATAGTGTATATGGTCTTGCTATTGCTTCAAACATTTTCAGTATGGGTGCTAATGGATTAACTCCATCTTTTGGTTGATGGCTTGTTTCGTACCTATTGTTGTCTTGGCTGTTAGGATGCCCAAGTCACGTTTATGTCAATACTACGTACTCAAAAGTCAGGTCACTAATGCTGCATGCAACAATGGTTTTGCTCATGTCCTCTAGTTGTCTCTGTCGTTCTAATAGGCTGCAGAACTTAAAGTGCTGACTTGTTTGACACTTTCTATTCTAACCAGTGTTCACAAATAAATAGATTTTCTAACATACATTTTTGTAATTCAGTTCAGCAATATAAATTTAGAAGTGCCATACAGTGGAAAAAGCTATATGCATATAAATAAGGCATTTGTAACTATGACGTTATTAATAAACAAATGCATAAGAGAAATAGCATTGTGTTTGGGCTAGACCAAGTTGCTAAGTAATGTACAGTGCTACTACATGTAATTTTTGATTATGTTGGGTGGTTGTGTACAGTACATCCAAGCCATTTTTTGCCAATTGACACACCTGTCATGGCTATGACTGTGATTTTCTTTTGAGACCTATTGAGAGGGGGATCTCTTGTAATGCTCACTGTATCAAATTGGCATATCACATTGGTATCTATTTTTCAGAACTTGTATGTTGGAAATGATTAATGAGAATAATCAATAATGCCAATTCCATGTATTGTGTCCAATCTGTTACTCTCTTATTGATCTAAATGTCGTTTTTTATGTACTATGGATATTATTGCGTCGCCTTATGTTCAGAACATGTTCTAGAACATTCCTGGGACAAGGGTGACAGGGGGTGACAACCCAAGAGGAAACTTTTTGAGGAGGGAAGCATATGTACGCATGTGCACACTTGCACACTTGCACACATGTACACACACATGCCGCAAATCCGCACATGTGTATGCCACCACACAAACACATAGGGAAACCATTTTTTTACAAGTTTATTTGTACATGACATCAAGATTCAAGTTTAGACATTCACATAATGCATCAAATTCAAGACTAAATGTCAACAGTTCATTGATTCAAGTATAGCAGTGAATGAAAAATTAAAATGTCATTGTTTTCATTATGACAAAAAAGCCCCAAGGCTACAAAATGACAAAATGTCCAACAAATAGGCATAGCAGTAGAATGAGAGCTCCTATAGCTGTGCCTCATCTTCTTTCCTTCCTCTTCATAGCTGCATTTGTAAAATGCAAATTGATTGTTGTAATTGCGAGTTGTAAATGGATGAGGGCATAGTTGCAAAACTCGTTGAGTAATCAATGAGTTATATAAAACTCGCGGTATTTTTTTGCTAGCGGGTTTTTCCGCCATTTACTCGCCAAAATTGCTCGCCGAATAAAGGAGAAAAACTTGCCGAGTTTGACAAAAAAACTCTCTCGCCTAGAAGAAAGTCTCCTATGGCCGCTAAAATGATGTGTGCCATGAAGGTTTGTGTGGCTTTGATGGTCTTAATTTGGGTTTTATTGTTAATGCAAAATGATGTACACCATGAAGGTTTGTGTGGTTTTGGAGGTCTTAATTTGGGCTGCCCCCAAACCCCCACAAGGGGCGCTGCCCCTAGACCCCCACGAAGGGCGTTGCCCCTTGACCCCACTGGGGGCGTTGCCCCCAAACCCCCATGAGGGGTGCTGCCCCTCAACCCCATTGGGGGCATTACCCTCAAACTCCCATTGAATTCATTTGATTTTCTAGGTACTCTCCAAGTCCAAGTTTGCCTACAAGTCTTCATCTATAATATCGTCTAGTTCTACCTCTCCCATAGTTTTCACTAGACATGGGAAGAGGAAGATGTAAATTTGTAAAATATATTAAAGTAGTATTTACTTTCAATTTTACAAAAACAATTTGCTATTTTCATTTTGTTTCAGACAGTGTTACCCCAAGTTTCCGGGACGGGGACGATAGGGGACGACGGGACGAGTCCCCAATTTTCCAATTTTTGAGGCCAAATTTGGGGACAGTGGGGGGATGACTATATAAAATATAGGGAAAATTTAAAATATATAGGAAAATTTTAAATATTCATATGAAAACATGGATAAAGCATGCATAATGTACATTATAGAACCTTAACAAATAACATTTGTGCTCAACATTCTTTGTCAATACTCAATACGTATTCAAAATTTAGAATTAACATACATGATACAACCTCTTAGTTATAATTTATAAACTTATATCAAAATGCCCAAAGGCTACATTGCTGCCATATGGTCCACACAGGCTTTTAATGCCTTCCAAAATAATAAGAACTCATAAGATTTCTGATCAGTTCTTGATCAACAGCTATGAAGGCAGCTTGATAGCTTAAGATAATAATAGTTCTAAAGTCTCGATACTCATTGAAACAGATTGTAAGTTGTTGGAATGTAGTTAAAATTGACAATAGATACAAAGGTGAAGCAAAAGAGAACAAAGATGTTGCATAGGGAAACAGGAAATAGGATGATTATTAGTACTTTCAGCAGCTTGTAGATACTCTGAATTGAATTATGAGCATGCAAGTAAATGTTTCCCAGTTACAGTGAATGGTTTTCTGATTATAATAACCTGAAGATGATTTGTTTCATCTCCCCTATCAGTTTCTTTCTTGCTTTAACACACTAGTCCAAATGTAAGATGAGGGCTTTAGAACTTGCTTTTGGAGGGCCAAGTTAAATAGCCATTAGAGTCCTTAAGTCAAGATATATGTTGAATGAGTATTGTTGTTATAGTTGAGAGTAGAGCTCAGAGAAGGAGTGTCTTTGTAATTGGAACAAGCATAGAAAAGTGGTGGTCGATGTAAATTTCCCAAAATATTTGATGTAATCAATTTTTTCAGAATTAATGAAGAATACCAGTGTTGACATTATTAACATGTGTGTGTCTTGCTTCCATTATGTACATTGATTGGCTGAGTGGTTGATATTTGTTCATTTGACCTTTGCCCAGGCCATAAGGGCAACATGGAAGGTGGGGACCCACATAAGCCACCAATTGAGGGCTTTTTTTTCATTAAAATGTGTTTTTTTAATTTTAAATTGCTGTTGAAACACAGGGGACAGTTGGTCGTCGTCATCAGGACGGTCAGCCGTCCCCTTTTTTCACCCACCCATCCCCCCATTTCTGATCCGTTTCCTGCAAATTTTCAAAAAAAGGGAACGTGGGGGGCTGTCCCCCGGCCGTCCCCTTGTCCCTGGGACGTCCCGAGACAAGGACGACTCATTTCAGATAGGGGACGTGTCCCCGGGTATCCCTAGTTTCAGACTATCAGTATCAGCGCATTCCACATGAGGATGCCATTTTGTACCCAATTTGCTTTCAAATCAATCAAATACAACTAGACTCAACTTGTTTCTTTTATGTACTCATTTATTGACTCATTGGATGCATCTTATCATTGAATTTTGCAAAAAAAATGCGTTTTTAATGAAATTTAAGCAATTTTTTAAGTTGCCAAGGTTTTCAACTATGGATGAGGGGGTTAGATATGTGGAAGGTTTAGGGTTTGACAAGGGGTGTGCCTCACACCTGACCAAAAACACACATTTCTAACCACAACCTCCTTCATCCTCTTTATAGCCCAAAATGGAATTCTCATACCTTAAATGTTGACATCTTCTTCAATAACTTCATTGTCTCCCATACATGCTCTTCTAAAGCAGATAGTACACTTACTGATGTCATTTTGACCAACTTCTATTCTTGAGTTCCATGCCTGAGATCCAACCCTTTTCCCACTACAAGAATATCTGAGCTGAATTAGATCAGAAATTGTTAGCAAAAGAATCTAAGTAAGCCACTATTCTCAAATAAGATAAGTATGTAACTTGAAACACTTGCAAATACCATTTCTGGGAACTTCAGCCAAGGATACAGTTCAAGTGCTTTGTGTAGAGCCAAGAACAGTATATGTGACACGTGTAATTGGATATTTATTGCATACATGGATTTCTTTTGAAAAAGTATGCATTTATGCAAATATCACGGCCTCTGCAAGTTGTAGGACTTTTTGCACAATTAAATGGTGGTTATGCATGTGTCAAATAGCAACTATGTAACCATCAGTTGTTTAAATGGTGCTTGCACAACTACTTTAAGAATTGCTTTCACAATTGCTTGAAGTGGCAACTTTGTAACCACCAATCTGAAGCAGCAATTTTGTCTTGTCTAAAGTCACAATTTTGCACTAAGGTTTTGAGTGGGCAGAGCAATGACCGGAGCCAATGTCTCTTTGTCTTTTGAGTCTTTCTAGTTTGCTTCCCATGATATTAGGCATATAAATAAACCTCCATAGAGCATAGTAACACAATAGCCTGATTCCTATCTGTTCATCTTCTTGGTTGAGTGTCTTAGGAGTTCCAGTGTGGTAGGGAAGTGAAGTTGAGCAAGTTGCAGAATTTGTATAGGTGTTTGGGAATGTTACTATAGTTAAGAATATCCATGAAGGCCTTGAAAGGCAGCAAACCTATAACACAGAAGGAGAGTGAAAAGAGGAGAAATTATCTTTCTTCCAGAGATGGGTCCTACATTGGGTTTCACAAAAGTGAACATTGTCTTGTGCAGTTCTTATTTGTTTTCTTGCTTTTGTCGCATGTTTAGTTCTTCCTTTCAGTTTATAACACTAAAGAATTTAATTCTAAACACATAGCAGACTGTTTTTCATGAAACTACGTAGGAAAAAACTAGTTAATCAATCAAGTATAGTTGGAAACAGTTAAGATTCATGTTGGATGAATTAAGTAACTAAGTATTCATACAAATTATGGATCAACATCTCCTCAATATGAAGATTTTGTTCCATGCAGATCATCAGCTTCTTTAGTTTGGATCTCCTTGTGAGGATCCTTTGGGCTTGGGCAAAGCATTCTAATCTGAGGGTATTCCATTCCTAGTTGTTTGTAGTCTTCTCATTCAACACTTAGAATATATCCATATGGGTATCCCCCATAACTAATTATGGCTTATATGCACTTCGCGTCTTGCTAGATTCTATTTTCCCTTGGCTTATCTTTGCAGCTACAAGGTGGTTTTGATTGATTGGACAAAATTGAGGACAATTTCTTCAAGTGGTGAAGAAATGATTACAAGAAAGAAAGTAATTATATTAATGTCCATGATGATGATAAGTACAGCTAGACCTGAATGTTCATCTATTACAATAGCAAAGTACTAGAGCAAAAAGGGACCTATATAGAAAGCAAGCACAATAAAGCAACAAAACCAAATAATTAGACAAGTGAGGCAAATCTAAAATGGTAATCCCAAAATAAGTACAAGTTGATGTGTGAGAGAACCCCACAAAGGTGTGAGAGCAAAAGAAGAATAAAATTAACAAATTAGGTAGGAAGCAAAAAATTGTTAGACGTTGTAAATTGGAATGCATTGGAACAGCCGACAATATTATCTTAAATCATTGTTGGAGTACAAGTGCGGGATTTGTGAATGCTTGTCATGGATAGTTTAGGGCTAAGGGGGTTGGTGATGAGCACACGGTGATACTGAGAGGGAGGGGGGTTGTGAATCAGTATCTAACAATCTTTTACTTTTCAAATCAAGTAAGATCTAGCAATTTAGAACAAAGAGACAACACATGATTTTATGTGGGACCCTTGCGGGAGAAAACCATGGAAAAATATTGCTTATATATATATATATTAATCTTTTTCTTCTTCTTGTAAGCTCCAATCTACTATTAAAGTCTCCAATTTCTACACAAACTGAGCTCCAACTCAGCAAGAGGCTTTAACCTCTATTTGATAGGCTCCAACACAGTCGGAGGCTCCAACCTGTATTTGATAGGCTCCAACCTATTTATCCTTAAATGGCTGATATAGTATTCTTCTTCACAGGATCTTCCTCTAGCAAATCTGATTACAACTCACACAGTGGCCTTCTTCCAAATCTGATCACTATCCACACAATAAGCTTCTTTCACAAATCTGATTACTGTCATGCACAATCTTCCTTCCAAATCTGATCACGTCTATGCACCAATTCTTTTCACACAAATGATCATAATCATGGCATTATTGTCACATAATTTTCTGCTTCTAATCTTCACATATATTCATCATGTATATTTGGGTATATCATTCATAAATGGGCTGCATATACAGTCAAATAAATCTGAGTTACACTTCATATTTCTGCTCTTTTCTTTCTCTTCAATCTGCTCTTATATTCACATGATATTCATTGAATTGTTACCTTTTGGTTCCCACTTTAACTTCTATTTATACCACTTCAATTTTTCAAGGGATGTGTCTTTATGAGAGATGTGTCTCTTTGAAAGGAGACAACTATTGAAATTATGTGCCTTTTAATAAACCCAATCGCTGCATTTAAGTTAGCTTTAATAATTATTCTAAAATAATTGCTGCTTTTTGACTAAAATCATTGCCTTTATTAATCTCTAATGCAGCCCTTAATAAATTGCTCTTTAGAATATTAGTCGCTGCTCTTTAACAACTTCACATCCTTTGTAAAACTAATTGCTGCCTCTTTAGGGATATATTAATTGCTGCACATCTTATTTTAACTTGGGCAATTAATATTGATTAAATATATATGAATTTGGCTTGGTAAATGAGAAGTTGGCCACCTTTTGATAAAATAATTTAATTTAATTTGGCAAAAACATAGTCAGCCACCCTTAGAGATAATAATGTATTTTAATCTTGCAAAAGCTTAGTCGGCTATTTTGAGCATAGAATTAATGTCTCATTTATGAAGTAGACCCAACACTGCCAAAGTAGATAATGTATGCTTCTCATATATCCGCTGCCTTGAGGATGATCTCACTCCTCCATATCAATGAATACTTGCATATTATTCACTACTTCATATCAATGAATACACTTTCTCCATTATGTTTAAATCTTTATTCTCTAATTTAAACATAGATCTCTCTAAATCGATCTTCCAAATATCCAATAGTGTATAACGGATAGCCTCTTAATGGTTAACTTCTTATAACAGGCCATTTCTCTTTGCCTTGATATTAATGATTTCATTTATAACACTGCGTCTTTGATATCAATGACTATATGTCTTCTCACCTTTGACATCAATGACAACATTTCCAATAGTTGGTTGGACAATGCTAGGAGATTGTTGGTTCCTCATAGAATCTCCAACACTCAAGACCAAAGGATGGTTGGTGGTAGAAAAAAATTGGTAATGGGAGCGTGCCCTTGAGACTTGCGCTATACAAGAGGAGTGCTAGAGTGTCACCAACAACAAAAGGAGATAGAATCATGACCATTAGATTGAGAGATGAGGTGTTTGAGGAGCCTTAGCAACAATAGTAAACTTCAAAGATAAGTGATGTCTCACCAATTTTCCCTTTGCTCTCCATGAATTAGGAGTATCCAAAGGTCACTTACCACCACTAACATTTGTGATGGGTTGAAAGAAGGAAGTAATCACTTTGGTAGTTCTTGGGCCTTCACAAAGGGATACATGCCCAAAAGTGATGGCTTCATGAAGAAAAAGGGTCAAGCATCTTTGATCAAGGTAGTGGATGGTGGAAAGAGAACCATCAAAGTCTTTATATAAACATTGGTACCTTCCATGGATTTCATGGTAGAGAAGACACCCAAAAATAATGCTTTTAGGTCTCTAGCTCTTGGATAGAGCAACAGTAGTAAATGCTTTCACTTTGTAAAACATGGTGGTCAATTTGAACCGGAAGTTGGTGGGAGCACACTCACCATTGGCCAAGGGGAATTCCTGAACCATGAGACTAATTATGCTAAAGATAGTTTGGTTACACCATTGACACTTTGTAAGAGGCGCTTAGTGTAAAAAGCTAGTTTGGGGCTAATAAAATTTTGGGGGTAGGTTCAAGTGACTTAAATGTACCCATGGTAAATGTCCTCCTTCATGGATCAATTGAGTACCTCTTTCCTTAGAAGAAGGCAACAAGGGGAACTTAAGGAGTGCTTGAAAGGTGCTAGCTTGTCTATAGACATGTTGATAGACTAGAAGAGTAAATTGACCTTGGAAAATCAACAATGCCAATGTTTGGAGAGAACCAAAGAGGTAATCTCCTCAAAGGAATAGAGTGCCAAATATGGAAGCTCCCCATTTGATGAAGTAGAATCACCTGTAGATCTAATCTTGTGTATAAACCAAGTGAGTCTAAAGATACTCATGAGATGAAGGGTTGGGTGGAAAATTTGGTTTGGATGGTACATTGAGAGACCACCTTTTTGCATTGGATCATATGTTGAAGCATGATCATCTGAACCCTCTCATTTTGAGCTCAGTTACTAGACTACAAGCTAGATTAAACCTTTGAATCATAGAACTTGAGGGCTTAATCATTACATTGAAGAGCTAGATCTTTGAAGGGATATCTTGGAAATATACCTCAAAGCACAAGTGCTCTAGAATAGAAAGTGAGGTGCATCCCTTCCAAAGACAAGGGTATCAAGAGAGTGATAGAAGAAGATTATGTCATTAGTGAAGACTAGTATAGCAATCGTAACCCCATTTGATGCCAATATTACTTTTGATATCAAAGAGGGTTGGTGAAATAGGGAAAACCTATTTGATGCCAATAGTACTTTTGACAAAGTTAGAGAGGCCATAGTGAGTCTCAAAAATGCTCTGTGCTCGTTGTAAATGTTTATCAAATCTTATCAGAACTGGATCCTAAAAGACCTATGGAAATTCTAAAACTTAAATTCTATGTAATAATAATACTAAGTCAGATTTTGTACTTCTGTATTTGAATGCGCTGAATGCAGAACATTAATTGATTTCGATGTCTGCAAATAAAGGAAATAGGTCTCATTTATATGAGGGAGACACGCCTCAAGGAGAGACGCGTCTCATGAGAGGACGTGTCTCCACTCCACTCATGGGACGTGTCCGTTGAGCGCGTGGGCTCCCTTAACAACCGAAACAGTTCGGTGTTATTCTTAAACTAATATGAGATCATTTAACACACAACAATCATATGAAATGAATTCCGATTTGCAAAATTTCGATCATCATCAGAAATCCGTATAGCTTATTTGATGGTTTTTTTCGAGGTTAAGAACACTTTGGTTAAATATAAATGATGATGATGCATGAATGCAATCATCATTTATATCTGACCAAAGCTATCTTGAATCAACACTCCCTCTTAGCTAGGGAAGATATTCCAATCAAATAAGTGGAGATATCACCTTCACTCGTGATATCGAAGATATGATATGTTTTCTCAAGATTGTCAAGTCACATGACATTCTTCATAATCACATCTTCATTATGGTATGTGCACTGACATCAAGTCACATGATGTCTACCATAATTCATATCATATCCACGGATATATAATTATCCACCATGATTATCTCTTAAGGATCACAATGATCTTCAAATGATATCAAGTCCCATGATATTCATCAAAAGTGTCCAAGAGATACTATCATGACATGTCCACAGATATCAAGTCACATGATATCTATCATGATAGTTCAACTCATCATTGTAGAGTCGTCACTTTACAATGTCAAATACAAGTGTTCATTATTAGAAAGATCGTCACCTTTCAATAATGTACACAGGGGGAGTAGGCCCATAAGGTCATGGAGTCACACACATGACAAAAGAGTTTACACATTAAACATCTTTATATATTAGTACAATTTATAAACAATTTGAATTTCAGACATAAATATCAAATTACATTTCAACCATACCAAGTTTCTTCCTGAAGTGTTCTACCTTGATTCGGGAGAGAGGCTTGGTGAGATGTCTGTAGTTTGATCATTTGTACTAACATACTCCAACTGGATCACTTTCCTTTCTACCATATCTCTTACATAATGATAGGGGATCTCAATGTGCTTAGATCTATCCTGGAAGACAGGATTTACGGAGAGTTTGATGCAACTTTGATTATCACAATGAATAATTGTAGGATTCAAGGGCTCACCAAAGAGTCCCACAAGCAATTTACGAAGCCAAACTGCTTCTCTTGCTCCCATAGAGGCTGCAATGTATTCAACTTCTATTGAGCTCTATGCAACTGAAGACTGTTTTCTGCAAATCCAGGAGATCATAGCCGATCCTAAACTGAAGCAACACCCTGATGTGCTTTTTCAATTGGTTACACTTCTAGCCCAATTTGAATCAGAGTACCCATGTAGATCTAGTTGGTCATTTTTGTAAAGAAGACCATATCCAAAAGTGCCTTGAAGATATCTCAATATATGTTTCACATCCATAAGGTGAATTTCCTTTGGCTCACACATGAACTGGCTTAGAGCATTCACTGCATAGCAAATATCAGGTCTGGTGTTAACCAGGTACATCAAAGATCCAATCATTTGTCTATATAGGGTTGAATCTGCACACTTGCATTCTGCAGCTGCTTCTTTCAGTTTGTGAAGGTTGGTTTCCATAGGTGTAGACATGGGTCTACAATCCAACATTCCAAATCTCTTCAGAATATCAATAGTATACTTTCCTTGGTTTAGTATGATGCCATCTGGTTTCTGCCAGACTTCCAAACCTAGAAAGTAGTGTAAAATGCCCAAGTCTTTCATGTCAAATTCTGAAGTTAGATCCTTCTTTCCTTGAGCAATGAGGTGATCTTCTCCTGTTATCAGTAGGTCATCAACATATAAAATAATTATTAACATATCACCTTTAATTACCTTAAAGTAAAGATTTGGGTCTGCATCATTCTTGGAGAATCCTAGTCCCAAGAGGTAGCTGTCAATTCTTTCATACCAGGCCCTGGGAGCCTGTTTAAGTCCATACAGTGCTTTCTTTAGTCTGCATACATGTGAGTCAGGTTTATGTATCACAAAACCTTCGGGCTGTTCTAGATAGACTTCCTCTTCAATGGTTCCATTTAGGAAGGCAGTTTTTACATCCATTTGGTGGATCTTCCAGCCTTTAGCTGCTGCAATGGCTATCACTGCTCTCACAGATGTGTATCGGGCAACAGGTGCAAATGTTTCTTCATAATCAATGCCTTCCTTCTGTGAGAAACCTCTTGCCACAAAATGTGCCTTATGTTTTTCTATATTGCCATCAGCAGCGTGTTTGATTTTGAAGAGCCATTTAGAAGAGACGACAGATTTCTCTTTTGGTCTAGGCACTATATCCCATACATCATTTTTTAGAATGGACTGATACTCTTCTGTCATTGCATCCTTCCATACTTGATGTCTGAAGGCTTCTGAAACACTGGAGGGTTCTGAATTTATGATGTCATTCATTAGAGCAACATAGCTTGAGAACCGTTTGGGTCTTTTACTCTCCCTAAACGTTCCTTTAGGTGCTGCATGATTCTCAGCTTCTTTGATCATCTTTCTAGCCCAAAGTGGCCTCTTCTTGCCGTTGTCATTTGTATTCTCATCTGAAGTAGATTGAAGTTCATTTGGCATTTCCTCAGGATACTCCCTCTGAATCTCAGGAGTAGGTTCCACTTCTAATACCCTAGGGGAATAATTTTCTGTCTCACTAGAACTTCTTGCCCTTTTGAATGCAATGTCTTCTTCAAAGATTACATCTCTGCTCAATTCAATTTGATTCTGCCGGTATGAATATCCTGTAGGCCTTGGAGGTTTCAATGTTTTGGTCAAGCAACATTGCTTTAGCAGCTTCTACAATGGTTCTATTTTTCCTTTCAGCAACCCCATTTTGTTGAGGGTTGTAGGCAACTGTGAACTCCCTCTTAATTCCAGCACTCATGCAGAATTCCTTAAAAATTTCAGAGGTGTATTCTTTCCCATTGTTGTCCTTAAGGTTTTTATTTTCTTACCGGAGAAGTTTTCGTAAGTGCTTTGAACTCTTTGAACCTTTTGAGGATTTCTATTGACTCTTTACACTTAAGGAAATAGATCCAAGTTTTCCTAGAGAAGTCATCTATAAATATGACATAGTATAGAAATCCTGCTTTAGAAGGTATAGACATGGGTCCACATAGGTCTGAGTGAACCAGTTCTAACACATTTAGGGTTTTGCTCAAACTATTGGGAAAGGATCCCTTTGTATTCTTTCCTAAGGCACAACCTTTACAAGTTCCTTCATGAGATGATTTTAATTTAGGTAAGCCTGTTACAAGTTTTTCCACAGAAGGTAGGGCACGAAAATGAAGGTGTCCTAATCTTCTATGCCAAATCTCATTTGACTCAAGGGTGTCAAGGGTAAGGGCTTGTTTAACTTCAGTGCATAGTTTGTAAAGGTACCCTTGTCTTACACCTATGGTTGGGCTTTCTTGATAGTTGAGTTTTTAGGCCATGCTAGAACTTTTCCATCCATAAAGGTAACTCTATATCCATTGTCTTCAAGGGTAGAGATGGATATTAGATTCCTCTTTATTCCAGGTACAAATAAGACTCCAGTGAGTTGAAGGGAGAGACCAGATTTCAATGTGATGGAACAAGTTCCAACCCCTTTTACTTGATGTGTAGAATCATCCCCAATTGTTACTTCTTCATCAGACTCTTCAGTCATAGTGTCTAAGTGTTCTCTAAACCCTGTGATGTGCCTCGAAGAACCACTATCAATCACCCAGTTGTTGATATTGTTAGATACTTGACTAGATAAGGCTGTATAGAACACAAAGTTCTCAGATTCATGATCTGAATTTGTCTTTCCTACTTTGGCAAGAGATGCTTGTTGCTTTGATCTGTCAGGACACTTCATTGCATAGTGGCCATATTGATCACATCTAAAGCATTGCACTTGAGAGATGTCTTTCTTCTTAGAAGATCCCTTTCCATTGGAATTTCTCTTTCTTTTAAAAGATCCTCTCTTGTAGGAGTTTTTCTTATTCCTTTTATTAGATGATGTGTTGAGTACATGAATGTCTTCATCTATGTTCTTCTGTTTATTTTCTTTTGAGGAGAGTCTTGTTTCTTCTTGAAGGCAGTCAGTTCTTAGCCTGTCAAACTTAGGGAGTTTAGATCTTGCACTTATTCCTTGAACAAATGACTCCCATGAGTTTGGTAGGCCTCCTAGTGCAATTAGAGTTAACTCTTTGCTATCAATCTGATATCCAATTGTGGATAGTTGATCCCTTAGTTCAATGATCCTCATGAAGTATGCATTAATGGACTCTCCTTTGTTTATTTGAGCATTGTTGATTTGCCTCTTTAATGCAAGAGTCCTACTGGTGTTGTTGATCTCATAGGTACTCTCAAGAGATTTGAACATATGATATGCAGTTTCATGTTTTGCTAGGAGGGGCACTATATGATCCCTAACTGCATCTACTAAGATTTTCATGGCTTTTTCATTGTTTTCAATCCATTGAGTTTTCTCAGGATCAGCCTCTGGTTCCCTTTTATTTTCTCTCACACGTGAGTCTAATTTATTCTCTTTAAGGATCATCATGATTCTAAATTTCCATGATGTGAAGTTGTCTGCTCCTACAAGACGATCTTCAAATCTGATCACACTTGACATAATGAAGAGTGTGATGTGAATTCGATTTTTTTCAAAAATTCGAATTTTCCTAAGTATTCTGAAATCTAGATTTGATTTGGATTCACTCAACTTGGCTCTGATACCATGTAAATGTTTATCAAATCTTATCAGAACTGGATCCTAAAAGACCTATGGAAATTCTAAAACTTAAATTCTGTGTAATAATAATACTAGGTCAGATTTTGTACTTATGTATTTGAATGCGCTGAATGCAGAACATTAATTGATTTCGATGTCTGCAAATAAAGGAAATAGGTCTCATTTATATGAGGGAGACATTCCGATTTGCAAAATTTCGATCATCATCAGAAATTCGTATAACTTATTTGATGGTTTTTTTCGAGGTTAAGAACACTTTGGTTAAATATAAATGATGATGATGCATGAATGCAATCATCATTTATATCTGACCGAAGCTATCTTGAATCAACACTCGTGCATAGATGTCTTGAGATGCAGTCAAAAGCCTTATTAAAATACACAAAACAATATAAGACGTTAGAAGAACAATGATAGGCTTCTTCTATGATATCATTGAGTGTGGTCAATAGTGTGGAAATCCTTCCTAAAGTCAACTTGCCCCTTTGCTCTCAAAATCTATCCTCTTAACACCTTAGAAAGTAGCTTGTCTAGTACTTGACATAGAGTTTGGAAAATTATGCCCAATCATGATAATCTTGTAATTACTTTGCTTGGAGTTATCCCAAGATTTGTGAATGGGGTGGATAATATATTGTAACCAAGCAAAGGGGAGCTTAGAATGGACAACCTCATCACTAAGCTATAAAATGGGGCAGGCAAGTGCACTTGCATCATATTGAGAAACTCAACCTAGATGTCATGCCCCCAACAAGTACCATGATCGCAGTCCCTTAAAATTATAACATAGGTGGATTTAATAAAGGTGGTGCCAAGATGCTAGCAATTCTATTAAAGGATTAATTAAAACTAAATTAAGAGTTTTTATGGCAGTGATTAAAGATGAAGGATTGTAACCCTTCCAAGGGCAGCAATGGTGAAAGATGGTGACTCTTTCACCAATAAGGTATAAAGGAGAGTTCATTTCCTTGGGAGGGAAGGAAGAAAACAATTAAGAATAAATGTGACTACTAATGTGAAAGATTGTGACTCCTAATGTGAAAGGTTGTGACTCCTTCAAATATGAAAGGTTGTGACTCCCTCAATAATAAGATATAAAAGGGAGATCATTTCCTTGTGGAGAAATCATCAGTTGGGAATGAATGAATGAATCAATTTGGAATAAATTATTATTCTCAAAAGGCAGCAATGAAGGGTAGTGACTCCTTCAAGAAATGAATATAAAGGGAAAATCAGTTCATTGACATTCAATCAGCAATCATCACTCATCTATCCATCAAGAAATCAAGCAATCAAAATATCAAAAAGATCAATCAAGCAAACAACAATAAGTCTATCAATACATCAAGCATCAAATCGTTCAAGCATCAAATCATTGAATCATCAAATTGTTCAAGCATCAAATCATTCAATCATCAAATCATTCAAGCATCAACTCATTCAAGCATAAATCATTCAAGCATTATTCAAGCAATCATCACTCATCAATCTATCAAGAAATATCAATCAGCAAAAGCAATCGACAATAATCTAGCAAATTCATCAAGCAATCAGTTTTGAATTTGAGGAAGTGTCTTGCAAATAGGAACGACAAAATCCCTTCCAAGTTTAGGAGAGGATAAAGACGGAAACCCTTATTGCTCTTATCAAGTTTGGACGAAAACCCAAATCTTGGTCAAGGAGGACGAAAACCCTCCAATGTGGACTAAGAGTTAGAAGGACGAAAACCCTTTCATGCTCTTAGCAAGTTAAGGTAAAAAGCCCTTGATATTGCCACTATTGAGTTAGGGGATGAAAACCTCTAATTCAGCAGATTTGTAAGTATTTCCAAATAATTCACGATATGATTGATTTTGAGAATTGTGCTATGATGTATTGATCTGAATATTATCATAAATTCTTAACTTTTGATAAAGCTATTATCATTTTGAGTAAATATTATTGTTAAATCAGGAATATCCCAAAAAGGGACATTACATTAGAGTTCCTTGTAGTCAATAGCTTTTTGGAGCAAAGTTTCAAAATACCTCTTTGGATGTGACTTGAAAATTAAGTGATAGAGGGGGAGGAAAGGGGGTTATAGTGGTATTATAGAGTGAATTAGCATAGGAGATCCAAGAAATGAGGTGATATGTGCAATGGAGGTGTTACTTAGGAGGAAGGTACACTTGAAGATCTTAGGGGAGTGGTAGAGGATAGCAAGGAACTTGTATTTCCTTGATGCAATAAATTCATGTTTCCTATGGTAGAGGAGATGACGATATTCTCTATGGATGGCAGAAATGGAGGGTCACGAATAACAATAAAATAGAGATTTTGATGCAAGGCTTTGTATTCATTGTCAAACCAATGATTCGTAGGGAAAATACCATGAAGACAAGGTCGAATTGAGTGATGGACTATTTAGGGAAAGGAGAGTCATGGGTTATCTCCCAAATAGCATTAGAGAGAAACTCATACAAGGCAACAATAGTGAAAGGTGGAATGAAACAAAATGAGACGTAGAGTGGAAAATTTACGAAGCATAATTAATGCTTTACTCATCATCAAATTGGATCATGGTGCAACAAGTTTTACATGATAACATAGTCTAGGTAACTCTTAGTAGTGAGTAAAATTTCTATTTAGTTTGGGGATT
>VDFB02274301.1:64980-103123 GCA_007258455.2 Sequoia sempervirens | reverse complement strand
AAACCCAAAAACTAGCTCGTCTAGCCCTATTCCATGTTTTGGGTCTATAGGGTGGTTGAAGGACCTTATAGTCCCCATCATTCTCGTCCCACATTTCCTAACACCCCATTTAGCTGAGGTAAGTTAGGGAAGCCTTCCGCTCTTGGCTCTCCATGACCTAGGGCCTTGAACATGGTTGGTCCCCCTCTCTTACATTTTTGGTGAACCCAACATGAACCAACGTATATTCATCTATTGGTGTTGAAGATTTCCTCTTGTACCTTGTGATTATTGTGCTCTTGAGCATTGTGAAATTTTATGAGCATCAAAACCCAGTCCACAACCTTTGGGTATATTGTTAGGAGAATTATATGATACCTCTTAATGGAAAGGACGAAGGTCACTACTAGTTTATCTACCGGCCTTTTCTCTAGTCTTGTCGTTGGTCTAGCCATGTAGGAGCAGTTGTCAAGGGGCTAGATAGGATTCTTTGATGAGACCAATCACGTCCCCACTCCTCCTACGTCTCCTACACCATCATCGGAGGACAAGTATGAGGTTGTTCAAATTACTTTGGAATATGTCTCCGCCCTTAGCAAAGGGTTGGATGCCTTAGAAAATCACTTGGAAAGGACCCCAAAGATGGCCAAGGCCACTCAAGTCATTAGTGAGTTGAAGTATATGGTTGGAAAAGACCAGATAGGCATGGAGCTCCTAGCTAATCTCAATAGTCTAATTGATGTGTGTGCTCCTTCAAACAATCCTAGCATTGTGCAAGGAGTCACCTTTGAAGACCATGAGAGACAGCTAGGATTGTCAATGCCTCCTATGTCAATGTACATGGACGATGTCGTACCCTTGATCAGTATCCCCTTTTCCCCCCAAGGATTTGAAACTATCAAAGTGAATAAGATCCCCTTGGGTTTTAGCTTCACCCCTCCTGTCACCTCTAGCGGTGGAGGCTTTGGAAAGATGAGCGGTGGGGGCTTTCGTAGCGTCGGTGGCTTTGGTGGTGGAAGCGGTGTTGGCAAAGGTAGTTCTGGTGGAGGTCATGATGGTGGCTTTGGAAGTGAAGGTGGCTTTGGCTGAGGCCCTACTGGTGGCGGTGGTTCTAGTGGTGGTTCTGGCGGTGGTCACACTAGTGGTTCTGGTGGTGGCTCCGGTGGTGGTTCTGGAGGAGGTTCTAAAGGAGGTTCCTCTAGCCCTCTATCTTCTAATGACCCTATTTTGAATACTCTTCTTCAAAATATGGGTAAGATGTAGAGCCAGATAGTGAGTCTCCCCCAAGCTTCTATCCAACCTATCTTCCAACCTTTCTTCTGGCATAGCCCATTGTTGGTTGCAATCCTAAACACTCCCTTCCCTCAAGGGATGGAGATTCCTAAGTTTGAGAAATATGGCGGCAAAGGGGACCCATAGACACATGTGTCTACCTTTAATTCCTTATGCACATATTTCTTCCATCACAATGCATTGATGGCCAAACTATTTCCTTGATCTCTCAAGGATACAACACTCGAGTGGTACTGTTCCTTGCCTAATAATTCTATTTTCTCATTTGACCAACTTGTAAACCAATTTTTATGATAATTTCAAGCTAACATCGGACCAAAGATGACATTTTTGAATCTTTTCCGATGCAAGAAAGGAGATAACAAAAAGATTATTGATTTTATAGAATGATATTTAGCGCTCTTCTCACAAATCTTGCATCCATTGCTAGATTCTGATGTGCATAAGGTATTCATAGGGAACTTACAAAGGCCTTGGAAAGAGAAGTTTTTCCTTATGAAATACCCTTCTTTCACGCATTTGTGTGCAACCCTACGAGAGTATCAATAGATGGTGGTTTTATTTGTTAGGGTTAGAAATGGCAGATATCTAACAATTAATTGCAGATTTAATTAATAAATAGAGAAACTAAAATGCACATAGAATAAATTATAATACAAAGAATTTAACGTGGTTCACCCAATCTGAGCTACATCCACCAAACAAATGCCATCCACTGATTTTATTATCCAGTGCAAAAACCTATTACAATCTTGCGAATAATCACATTTTTCATCATACTATAACACCCATCTGAACCCCATTTTAACAAGCTTAGAAGCTTCCATATTTTGGGTTCTACAAAGTTGGATTTTCCTTTTTCGGTGATGACGTGAAAAAGTAGGAAGACAATTTTTCTCGGGGTTGCCGCCCCCGAACCCCCGCCTGGGGCCCAGCCTGGCCCTAGACCTCGACAAGGATACATGTCTAGGTGTACAGTATACCATGGGCTATACAATATAGCATGATCAGTCGCCACATACCAACAATCTCCCACTTGGAGACTGATCAGGCTCCACACCAACACAATCTCCCACTTGGAGACTAATCCTAGACGACACTACTGCAATTACAGTTCCCACTGGAAATAAGTACCTTGGACCCTGTTGCTCTGTTATACTTGAATTCAACCTTGAAGGCCAACTGAAGCTGAAGAGGAGCTCAACTTCTCCCTTGTCACCGCCTTCATAAACATATCCGCTAGATTGACATCTGTATGTATCTTGTCCAGCTTGACTTGTCTATCCTCCAACACCGACCGAATGAAATGATACCTCAAGTGTATGTGTTTTGTTTTAGAATGCAAGGTAGAATTCTTTGCAAGATGTATAGCACTCTGGCTATCTGTAAACAATTAATTTCTAGCCTGTTGTTTTCCCAACTCATCCATGAAAAGTGTTGGTGTAATTAATTAATTAATTATTACAATAGCATAAGTTAACTTAGGTCTTGCATTTAATCATTTAGTCCTAGGTTGTGATCATTTAATAATTGGGATAATATTCCCTTTCCTAGTTTGTGGGATAAGATTCCTTCTAGAACTTATCTCATCATTTAATGATCATCACCATTAGGGTTCACATGTTGTCACATGTTGTTAGATTATAACACATGTCAACATCTCATGCATATTAGGGTTTACCTCTTGCCTATATAATCAGGCATCTTGTTCATTTGTAACATATCAATCATATATCATATATCATATCAATATTATATCTTTTTCATCATATCAATATAGAATCTTTAATCAGCATTCCATTGTTGCAACACTTCTCTTTGTGGTTGATTATCTTTCATGGCTAAAGTCCTGCATTGAAGATTCTGGAACTTCAAGGGCTATGTATCCATCATCTCAACATGGTATTAGAGCTAGTCCATTGAAACATCAACCCTAGATCCAGGAAGTTGGAATGCGAAATTCTTTGCAGGCTTGGAGTTTTATGTTGCAAGCTAGTTGGCTCTACCTGGGAGCCAAGTTGATTTCTGGTGCAGATCAGGCTCTCTCCGACCTCTCCATTGCGTCCAGAAGACCTCAAAACCCATAGATCGCCTGTCCATTCGTCAAAATCGAAGACATATCATCTGGGAGCCTTCGAGGTATTATCTAGGGTTTGCATTTTTTGTACCAATCCATACATATTTGCAGAAAAAAAAATCTCCCTGTAAGTCCTCCATCAAGGCAAATTTTTTTTTGAAAAATCAAAAAAATTATTGGCTATTTTTTTGGGCACTTTTTATATAGTTCTGGCAAAAATTAAATCTGTGGAGCGACTGGCTATTTTATTACACAGTCGGCATGAAAAATTAAAATCGATGGCTATAGTTTTGGTTCCGTTGGCTTTGATTTATTTTGCAGGGTTTAAATTTGGCATTTTTAATTAAATTTGAATTGCAAATATTTTGCAATATTCAAATTTCACCGGTTGGCATCCACAATCCACAGACACCGACCGTTCCTTCATCAGCTGAAGTCACCGCTGTCGTCACCTGTGTCGGCGTTCATTTCCTAGCTCCCATCCGTCAACCTCACCGCTGTCGGAGTTCATTCCCGGCCACCGGCTCCTGCGGATCGACGCCACTATCACATCGGTGACTTCCGCCGACATCATCCATCGGACACTGCTCCCGCTGATCTTTGTTTTCCGGCCGCCGGTAGTTCCTATCTGTTTCCCGGCGACCGTTTGTTCACCAACACCGACCGCCACTGATCGCCTATTTGACGCCTTCGGCCACGCCACCAACCATCCCGGCCGCGTCACCGGATCTCATTGCGTCTCCCAATTTCCTTCGCTCTGACGCCGCCCATCAAGCGGTGGTTTGTTTTTTTTCCCACGCCAGCCCTGCAGTCATATCAGCGATTGGGGGCCGAAATTTTTTGCCATAAGGTGCTATTTTTTTGCACCTATTTAGCCAATGCCGATCAAACTATAGTTTTTCTTCTGAGGGCCATATCTTCGCACCACGATATCAAAAATTTGCAAACAAGATATCGACGGAAACATAATTCAGAGCACTATCCAGTGGTGCCATCTATTTTGTAGGATTTTTCTGCTATTCAATATTCAGGTCAACTGAAGTCAACCCTCCCTTCTGGACTCAAATGCACACATCTTCACATCAGATTGTCAAATTTCAGAGATTCCAGCGGCATTCGAGAGATATTTCAGTGCATTTTTTCATCAGTACAGTCATCTTCTTTGGTTTTAGCTCCAGGTATCCTATTTTTTTAATTTTTTGATTCCTGAGACATCCTGAAGACTGAAGTAGAATTTGTTGATCTCAGAGGCATATTCTCAGTTGCATATCTATTTGGAAGTCTTCTATTTTCTGTTGAAGGTCAGTGTCTTTGATTTTTGTGGAGAAATTTTTGTTATGGGGCTTGCATATTATTCTCCTTTGGTTATGTTGCACAAGGGTAACTATTCACAATGGCGAGATGGGATCTGCCACCATCTTCATTCACTTGATTTGTTGCCACATCTATTTGGTATAGTTCCTCATCCGAGTGAAGGTATTCATGAACTTGCTTAGAGTTGCAGCAGGTACACTGTTTTGGAGATTCTTGAGATGCAAGTTGATTCTGATGTTTTGAATGATATTGATCATTGTGATTGTCCTCACATCCTTTGGATTAAGCTTTGGGAGATATATGGAGATTCAGACACTCCACCATTCCCCGATGATCATGCTTTAGAATGTCATTCTTCAGATCAAGTACCCCATGATGCTATTGTTATGTAGGAAGTTGATTACCTTGATCTTTCCGAAGAGGTTGACAAGGTCCCTGTCCGTGCTTCTTCTTCATCACAGACAGTTGGTATCCCTTCACATTCAATGATTCCTTGTCCAGAATCATTGATTGAGGCTTCCACCATCATCTCTATCCATCAGGACACATTTTTTTTCAGACTTGGCTTTACAGGATGGCTTTGTTTCAGGTATCACTGACTTGGCTACTTCTACAGGTTTGGAGAACATTCTTGAGGGGATATCACTCCTCTATTCAGTTCACACCTTGGAGAGTTTTCTTGAGTATCCACATTCCTTTGTCTCAACCTTGATTGGGAATTTAGAGACCATCTTAGAGGTGCTTGGTTTCTCTTCAAAGATTTCATATCCGAGACTTCTTCCCTGTCATTCCATTCAGGACTTGAGTTTTCTTCAGCATCCACCATTGGATTTGCTTCTTCCTAGCAGGAGATTTGTGGTTTGGACACCTTCGTTGCTTCAGACTTCTTTCAGTGGTTTTGAGGACACTTTATTCAGGGGGGGCTATCAAGTCTCCATCACATCCATCATATCCATTCTATCTTTGTCTTTGGATATTGTTCAACATTAGTTTCTGCATCATCCTGGTTTGCCACTCTCTTCATTGATTGTGGCATCTTCATCTTCAGGCAAGGAGACACTTGAGCAAAGTTTAGAGACATCATCATCCATGTTCATTCTTCCTTCCTTTAATTCCTATCCGGAATGGGAAGCATCTCTCCACTTGCAGTTGGTTTTATTTCTTCCGAAAGGGAGACAAGTTGTTTGTCGACATTGGATCATGTTCTGTCTTCAAACACTTACCTTTTTTGCAGGTGATATCATCTTCTGGGAGGGCTATATTGTCTCTCTCTTTCCTCCCTATGGGGGGGCTTTTGATTCTATTGTATCCATGTGACGGATGGTGTACTTGGGGGGTATTTGGGAGTCCTCCATCCTTCCCATTCTCACATTTTTTCTTTTTCATCTCCTTTTTTGGAGAGGGGTTTTGTTCCTACTAGGTTTTCACCTTTTCTCTGGTTGTGGGGGATTTTCTGCATCTATCATGTACATGGGTACCTAACATGGCCTAGTAGCTGGGACCCATCATCATCTTGCATAATCATTGCATTTTCCTCCCTAGGTTGCACTTATGGGGGCGTGTTGGTGTAATTAATTAATTAATTATTACACTAGCATAAGTTAACTTAGGTCTTGCATTTAACAATTTAGTCCTAGGTTGCAATCATTTAATAATTGGGATAATATTCCCTTTCCTAGTTTGTGGGATAAGATTCCTTCCAGAACTTATCTCATCATTTAATGATCATCACCATTAGGGTTCACATGTTGTCACATGTTGTTAGATTATGACACATGTCAACATCTCATGCATATTAGGGTTTACCTCTTGCCTATATAATTAGGCATCTTGTTCATTTGTATCATATCAATCATATATCATATCAATATTATATCTTTTTCATCATATCAATATATAATCTTTAATCAACATTCCATTGTTGCAACACTTCTCTTTGTGGTTGATTATCTTTCATGGCTAAAGTCTTGCATTGAATATTCTGGAACTTCAGGGGCTGTGCATCCATCATCTCAACAAAAAGTTCCAGCCATATCATCTCCTTTTCTACCTCTATTGCAGCAACATACTCTGCCTTTGTGGTGGATAAAGCAACCACCTTTTGCAATCGAGAAATCCAACTCACTGTTGTCCCACCAACTGTAAAAACATAACCTGTGGTACTCTGCCTGATATCTATATCCCATGCCAAATCTGATTCAACATAGCCTTTTAAATCAGTATTAGAGCCCCCAAAACATAAACATTTATTGTATGTACCTCTCAAGTACCTAAGAATCCATTTTACTGCATTCCAATGCTCAACTCCGGGATGACTCAAATACCTGCTAACAACTCCCACGACATGTGCAATATCTAGTCTCGTGCATACCATGGCATACATTAAACTGCCTACAATTGAAGCATATGGTACCTTGGACATTTTTTTTCCTCCTCTTGTGTCTTTGGACACATCCTTAGTCAATTTAACATGACTAGGCAAAGGTGTGCTGACAGCTTTTGCATTCTCCATATGAAATCTCTGCAATGCCTTATCAACATAATTAGCCTGAGTTAAAAAATTTTGTCTGCTTTTCCTATCTCTACAAATTTTCATACCAAGGATTTGCTTTGTTGCCTCCAAATCCCTCATAGCAAAATATTTTGCTAATTGTTGTTTTAGCTCACTTATGTGATCCATGTTAGACCCTGCTACAAGCATGTCATCAACATATAAACATAAAATAATGTAGCTGTCATTATCCAACCTCTTAAAATAAACACAATGGTCAGAATTACACCGACTGTAGCCTTGCTCAGCCATAAAACTATCAAATTTCAAGTACCATTGTCGAGGTGCTTGCTTTAAGCCATATAAAATTTTCTTCAATCTGCACACTAGTTTCTCCTTACCTTTGACCTCAAATCCTTGTGGCTGGTTCATATATATTTCCTCTTCCAAATCACCATGGAGAAAGGTTGTTTTAACATCAAGCTATTATAAATGCAAATCTTCAGAAGCCACAATACTTAAAACAATACGAATAAAATTCATTTTAACAATTGGAGAAAAAATCTCATCAATATCAATACCCTTTTTCTGTGCAAATCCCTTTACATCTAATCTAGCTTTAAATCTCTTCTTACCTCCATCCTCCTCTTTCAGCCTATAAACCCATTTGTTTGGTAAAGCATTTTTACCTGTAGGCAACTTGCATAATTCCCAAGTCTAGTTTTTTAGCAAGAAGTCCATTTCTTCTTCCATTCCATGCTCCCACTGAACCTTGGTATCTACTTGCATAGCTTCATCTTAATACTCTAGTTCACCAGCATCAGTTAACAAAATAGTATACAAAGAGGGAGAGTATCTTTCTGGAGGTCTACTTATCCTTGAAGATCGTCTAACAGGAGTTTTTGGTATTTGTTGTTGTTGTTGTTGTTGTCCAGCATGAGGAACCACTAAATCATCATTGTTTGGAATATCATCCAACACTGCATAATCATTATCTTTATTCTCATGTTGCAGCAACAGATCTTTGTACAAAACTTTCTCATTGAATATGACATCCCTGCTTCTCACAATTTTATGATTTTCAAAATCCCAAAGCCTATAACCAAATTCATCAATGCCATATCCAACAAATATACACTTCTTTGATTTTGCATCAAGCTTGGTTCTATTTTCAAAATCTACATGTGCAAATGCTTCACAACTGAAGGTTTTGAGAAAAAAATAACTCACCTTCTTACCTTTCCATGCTTCCTCTGGAATACCACAACCCAAAGGATTAGAAGGACCTCTATTAATTAAATAAACAGCAGTATTTACAATCTCTTCCCACATTTTTAAAGGCAACCCAACATGCAATCTCATAGTCTGTGCACGCTCCATTATTGTTCTATTCATGCGCTCAGCCACTCCATTTTCCTGTGGAGTCCTTGGAACTATTTTCTGCCTATGGATACCATTAGATGAATAATAATCTTCAAACTCTTTGCTACAATACTCACCACCATTATACGATCTGAGACATTTTAAATTTTTACCCGTCTCATTCTCAACCAAGCTTCTCCATTTTTTAAAAGTTTCAAATACATCGGATTTCTGCCTAAGGAAATAAATCCATACCTTCCTAGTTGCATCATCAATGAATGTAACATAATACAGAGAGCCACCGAGAGAAGATACCTGAGCTGGTCCCCATACATCCATATGCACAAGCTCCAATTTCTCATCTTTCTTTTGCTTCCCATCCTTGAGAAAACTTACTCTCTTTTGTTTTCCATACAAACAACTTTCACATAAATCCATATTAACACATTTTAGACTGGTAAAACATTATTTGAATGAAGTAATTTCATACCTTTTGCACTCATATGCCCAAGTCTATTATGCTTCTGCTGATTCAGAGTCCACGGAATCGTATGATCTTCTATTTAAACAACTATTCCCGAACATTGACCTTTTTCGTAACAATTAAAGTAGAAGGAATAGTATGACCTGTACAAAGATATAAGGTGCCTACTTTCACACCTTTTTCTACCACTAAGGCACCCTTTGTGACCTTCCAATTTTTATCACTAAATGTAACAACACAACCTTCATCATCTAGTTGCCCTACTGAAATTAAATTTATGCTTAACTTTGGAACATGCCTTACCTCATGTAGTAGCCAATGATTCCCATTTGCAACTTAATCTTGATTCTTCCCTTTCCAACAATCTGACAGGGTTCGTTATCTCCTAAATAAACCAGCCCAAAATCCCCTTGGACATAATCAAGAAAATAACTTCTATGGGGGTAGCATGAAATGAAGCCCCTGAATCTAACACCCAAGAATCATCAGCATTATCAAGGGAAAGAATCAAAGCATCCTCATCAGATTTATTACTTACCACATTTTCCTCTTTACTTCCTTCCTTTTTGTCTCCTTCCTTATTTTTCTGAGACCATCAATCTTTCTTCAAATGACCCGGCTTACCATAGTACCAACAATCCCTCTTGTCTCTAGATTGGGACCTTTTGTCCTTTGATTTTCCTTATGACTTCCCACAATTTCCTAGAATTGTTTCCTCTCTCCTTTGTTCTGCCCCTACTTTCTGCATTCAAAACACTGCCTGATGTGGATGTTCCACCTGAGTTTTTCCTACGAATTTCTTTGCTCAAAATAACACCAACAACATCATCAAATTTCAATGTATTTGAACCAAAAATAGAATTGCTAACAACCATTACCAAGCTATTCTAGCTTTCAGACAAAGAACACAGAATCAAAAGAGCCCTAACTTCTTCATCAAAGTTTACTTTTACAGAAGTTAATTGACTAGTGACCATATTAAACTCATTCAAATGATTAGTAACTGACCCACCTTCTACCATTTTCATATTAAATAAACGCTTCATAAGAAATACCTTATTCAAAGCGGAAGGCTTTTCATATAACTTCGCTAGGGTTTCCATCAACTCCTGAGTTGTCTTTGCTTTTGTAATATTGAACGCCACCGATTGTGCCAGGCATAAACGAATATTGCCAAGAGCCTTTCTATCCAAAATCTCCCAATCCTCATCAGACATTGCTTGGGGTTTCTTGGTTTTCCCTTCCAATGGCCACCATAAATCCTTTTGATAGAGATAGTCCTCCATCTGCATCTTCCATAATTGATAGTTCTGCCCATTAAACTTCTCATCCTTCTTACCCTCATCTACCATTACTCCCACTCAACCGTGAGACCTTCCTACAAACAATAATCGAAAGAAAACCCGCTCTGATACCACTTGTTAGGGTTAGAAATGGAAAATATCTAACAATTAAACGCAGATCAGTCGCCACATACCAACACTATTCAGGGGGTCCTCCTCGCGCTCCTATTCTGAAGGAAAATCCATTGTATCGATCTCTAGAAAAGGAAAAGTTGTTATGAATGTAGTAGCCACTACAAATGATAAACAACCTCAAACCCAATTGAAAATTCACAAAGTTATTAGAATCTTATTCCTCCATCTTGCAAAAGTTGTCAAAGGATAAGATCGTAACCTTTCCAAGCCCTAAACCTCTTAAGGAACCATACCGTAGTTGGTATGATGGAAGTACTTACTGTCAGTACCATCGAGTTAACGAACATGATACCGAATTTTGTATGCGCCTACGTCATGAGATACATGACCGCATCGAGGATGGTACTATTTGTCTCGATGGTAGCAAACAAATTGGTGGCAAAAAAAATAGTGAACTACAAATATACATGAACCCATTTCCATCACATTCTACTAACATGATTATCGATCCCACTGATTCTATCACTCTGCCCGAGGCCTATGTCAATATGGTCACGGTTACTTCTATTGCACAACCTGCTACAGGTTCATCGGATATAACGTTCACATTGCAGGACCCTTAAATAAAAAGCCCTCACCTCTTTATATTCCCGCTCACCTCAATGGAAACATTGTGACAGTGGTCATAGTAGACCCTGCAAGTCAAGTGAATGTTATCATAGAAGAGACATTGTGGCTTAACTCGCTACATAGAGAGAAATATGAAGAAACAAAATCTACCATTCGTACACACAATGGTCTCTCCA
This sequence comes from Sequoia sempervirens, assembly GCA_007258455.2. Taxonomy (NCBI): domain Eukaryota; kingdom Viridiplantae; phylum Streptophyta; class Pinopsida; order Cupressales; family Cupressaceae; genus Sequoia; species Sequoia sempervirens. The sequence continues at coordinate 91,899 of VDFB02274301.1, read as the reverse complement.
TGAAGCCCTATGGATCAATAATTTTTTCCATCCTAGTTGGACCTAGGGTTGTTGACACACTTTTCAATGTCATTCCAGAGTCAGATCTGTTTAGGATGAAGCAAGGCATACCCTGGCTAGTTTCTATGAATGGAATTTCCTTCGTTATCCACAAATGTCTGAAGTTCTCCCATGAAGGTGTTATGCATGTAGTGCATGAAATTGGATACCACCCTCTGATGTCCCATGGGGGATATCCATTAGACTATTTTTGGCTTGCCTCGGTTGGTTTGCTTTCTCCAAGAATGGACCTACTTTACAAGAATTACGTAAAGTACAAGGTCAGGGGCAAGGGACAGCCGAAATTGGCTCTTCTTGTATCACAACGACCGACTACCTCCCCTTCTCGAAAAGGGAAAGAGAAGGTTGCCTCCCCTCAGGATGACTCATCTACTCCCCTCTCTTTGGAGGAGTATTGGATGAGCAAGCCTAGATTTTACCCATTAAGTCTGATGATCCCTCCTTGGTGTAGACCCAGGATCAGGATATCAGACCTCCCTACTAAACTGCCTAGACCTTGGTACTACCTATATGGTAGAGGGAAAGGCCCTCGTGGAGAGTCCTCTTTGTCTCGACCTCCGTGACCTCCTACCACTCCTTCTCCCAAAGTAGTGAATGGGAAGAGGCCCATTATTGAGGCACTTGATTTGAATCCCCTCGTTGTTTCTCAACTTTCCCCTTCTACTCCCATTTAGGAGTTTGTTCCTCCACCGGAAACGGCTGTAGTGGACACTCCCATGGCCGAGTAGGAGCCTTTCATTCCTTCACAGCCTTCGGCCTCTGGTTGAAAGAGTCACATAAACTGCCTTGCACGTGAGCGTAAGCAACGATGAAAGGCTCTCATGGCTGAGCAGGCTGTCTTATAGAGGAAGGAAGAGGAGACGACCACCCCTGTATCAGGGCCTCCCACTACGTCCTCATCTCTCCTCCCCTCTACTTTTGTTCAAACCAACTCTGTATCGCTTCTGACTTTCGCTGTGAGTACAAATGCACTTGACCCTAGAAAGGTGCAAGTGTTCATCACTCCTTCGATGGAGCTGCCTTTGTTCATGTTAGTTCTAGATGTCCTGACTTTCCTGAAGCCCGTAGATATGGCTAACACCTTGGTCGTATCTACTGCAGTTCTTTCCTCTTCTTCCTCTACACCTCTTACCTTGTCTATGGGGAGTTCGCCTCCCCTGACAAAGCAAAAGGTGAAGAGTGATCCTCCTAGCAATGAAGGATGTAAGAATAGCCCACCTTCCCTGAAAGGTGGCCCCATGCTAACTTGTTATGTGCTAGTGATAGAACTAGTCCTGGCTTCTCTTGAGTTTGTCATTGCTCTCGAATCACTCAATGAGTCTAGCAGTCAATCTTTGGAACAACCTTCTCTATCCATTGAGGTAAGACATGACACTCCTGTAAAGTGCATGTTTAACTCTCTGGATGAGGTCTCAACCTTGTCAATGATCTTTATGAAATTGCTGGCCTTAGCTCCATAGGAGCTCGATGGAGAGGAACTTGTGGGACCCTCTTCCTAAGCCCTTGTTGTGAGAGGGCCGAATGCTCCTCCTCTTAACATCCAACTACTGTAGGCTCATCCTCCTCCTCCCTATGATGATCTAGAGTGGGAAGTAGACAACCTCTTGGTCGATCAGTTTTAGGGGAGGCATCTTCTCTATCTTTAGATTAGATGCATGTGTGTGTGTTGTGATGTGTTCCCTTGTGATCGTTCTATGTTTGTATGGATGACCCTCATCACCCCTATTGGTGCTTGGATATAGGCATGGTTTTTGTGTTGTAAACCTTCTTCTATTTGTATCATCATTCTTCCATGTTTGTGACTTGATTTTTGATAAATTGGGGACAATGCAAAGCATTGGGGGAATTTAGGCTTCCCTTCCATGCTGACCCAATTTTTTATTTTTACTTTGTCTTCTCATGCATTCTTCACATCATCTGATATAGTAGGGGGTTGATGACAATTCATTTTATATACTATTGCTACATATATGTATATATATAAGCAGTTCTGACACTGAAATATTAGGCTACCCCTGTGCCCTTTGTTTGTGTTTCCTTTCTTTTTTTTCTTTCCATTTATCTTTCTCTCTTCTTTGCTTGAGTTGTCCCTCTTATGTGTGAAAACACCTCTTCTTCAACATTTTGATTTTTTAGAAAATGCATTCGTCACCATCGAATCTTTTCTCGAGAATCTTCACAAAATTATTTTCAAGAATCGCATTCTTGACTTGAAACCCTAATGGAACGTGTTTCCTTCATCATAGGTTCATAAAGAAAGAACTTGAAAACCTTCCTCTGAAGTAGGAACAAATTTGGTCTTCCCCTCGCATGGGGGCATATTCTTCCTTTTGAGTTCCTTGATGAAGTGGACATCTTTTAAAAGGATCCCTTAACGATGAATCGATTCGAGAAAAAAGACATCTTTTTCACACTTTCGAACAACACATCCCTTGAGTGGACCCCTTCTTCATGCTAGGGTTCCCAAGGGACCCCCTTGAAAGTTCTCTAAATTGTCAACGGTTTGCGCGACTGTCCGCTTACTTGCCTACGTGGTCGCTTTTTGACTCTGCAGAGTCTGCTTTCCTAGGTTTCCTCCATGTGAAAGATCTTGGGGGATACCTCCCTGCAGGTTTGCAAGCTTGTAGGGTGCTTCCTTTGAGCTTCCTCTATGTGAGAGATCTTGGGGGTGGCTTCATTGCAGGCTTGTGGGTCTGTAGGGCACTTTCTTGGGTTTCCTTCATGCGAGAGATCTTGAAGGACACCCTCCCTACAAGTCTGCAGGTCTGTAGGGAACTTTCTTGGGTTTCCTTCATGTGAGAGATCTTGAAGGACACCTTCCTTGTAGGTCTACAAGTTTGTAGGGTGCTTTCTTGGCTTCCCCCATGTGAGAGATCTTGGGGGATGCTTCCTTGCAGGTCTATGGCCCTGTAAGGCACTTTCCTGGGTATCCTCCATGTGAGAGTTCTTGGGGGACACCTTCCTTGTAGGGCTGTGAGCTTATGAGGCACTTTCTTCATGGAGCTTCCTTCATGTGAGAGATCTTGGGGGTTGCCTCTTTGCAGGTCTGCGGGCCTGTAAGATGATTTCATTCTTTAGCTTCATGGTTATGCGAGGCTATGAAGTCCTTTGCTTGTCCTGCACTCTCCATTTTTCTAGATCGTGGTCTGCTTCCTCAACGGTTCAGGTATACATTTCTAACTCTAATACTTCTCTAATCTACTTTACCGAAGCATTCATCAATATTTGTGCTTGCTAAAGTGGAGGCAAAATATATAGGAGCAAATTTGCACCCCTTATGCAAATTCCCCTTTTTCCCTTCTTCACTTTAGAAAACCAAATTTGAAGGCTAAATTCCACATAAGCCCTCTGCCTTCATTCCAATTGGTGGTTGTTTTGTGTTTCAGCAGAGGAATAATTGTCGAGGACGCCCATGCAACACACAAACATCCCTAGCAGATTCCTACTTCTGGAGCCTGCAGAGGTGTTACACTTCCCATTAGAGGTCGATTTGTAATGCCCCCTTTGACTAACTGACCCGAATATGGCCATTTTCTTCATTCTTCCTTCAAATTCACTCCTACAAGATTTTCAACTTCTTTTACATCTTCCAAGAACTCAACTTGATCACTCTCCAAGCATTCTAGCATTCAAGCAACACTTTTGCACTCCATAGCAGTAGAAATAACACTTCGTCAACTCTATAGAGAAAGTGTGGAACCAACACCATTGCAATAGACACTTGAGTTCCTCTCATTTTCTCCCCCATTAGCCTTGAGTGCTCTTGGTGGAGGTGGTAAGCTTTCTACTCCTCTCCTCTATGATTTGGTGGGTAGCACCCTATTATTTTTGTAGTGATTTTGTGTTTTTTATTGCATTTATTTATTTAGCATATATTTCTCCATTATCACTATATTTTTTGTCCATGGAGGTGGAAACACCTAAACGGGGGTCTGACTGAGGTAGGCCCTTATACAACCACCCAACAATTTTCCTCTTCATTGTGTGTAGGTGGATGTGTGGCTTGAAGTTAGTTGGAAAACGAGTACCTCTATGAGATTATTCTTGCCATCTTAACTCTTGTTTATTTAGTTTATCATATTTGTACATATCTTGCCTACTTCATAGCTTTATTTTGGCCCTTTGGAAGTAGTTAGCTAGGTCGTTAGTCAGTTTTCTAGTCTTTGACCTTGCCTGTTTAGTCCTCTGATCATATGGATGCCAACGAACCTAAGAGACGCCAGTGCATCGTGTTGTCATCCCAGAACCACGCTTTCGTCCTTGGGCAAAGAGCTTCTTGAGATGCAAAGTTAAACCCAAAAACTAGCTCTCCTAGCCTCATTCTGTGTTTTGGGTCTAAAGGGTGGTTGAAGGACCTTATAGTCCTCATCATTCTTGTCCTGCATTTCCTAACACCCCATTTAGTTGAGGTAAGTTAGGGAAACCTTATGCTCTTGGATCTCCATGACTTGGGGCCTTGAACATGGTTGGTCCCCCTCTCTTACAGTAACCTCTAATACAACATCCTCAAACATTTTTGGATTATTTCTATGGTGGTGCTTGATATGATAGTTGCATTTGTGTTCTGTGTTCTCGTTTGGAGGCTTTGTCTTCCATCTTTGCAACTTGCTTGGGTATGGGCGTTATCTTGGATGTGCTGCTATCTCTAACCACATACTACCTCAGGAAGTGGCACCCTACCTTGTCTCAAAAAATAACAGTCATCTTATTTTCATAGAATTCTATTGTAATGTTGTTCGATTAGCTACTTTAGCTCCTTATGCTATAGGGTTGCTTCATTAGATTTTTTGTTGAACAAGTAACTCACCACAGTCTCATGAACTTAGCATGGTAAAAATATTATGAGCTTCTTGTGAGTAACTCAGTGAGTTTTTCCTGCAACTTGGCCACCGAAAAAAATCCAAAAACACTTGTTCAAACCCTAATTTTTTTGTCATTTTTGTCTTCAGCAATTAGGATCTCAACAACATGAATTAAGTAATGAATTAGTTTGCTTTAGAAGAAGAAGAATCTTATTAACATTCATAATACCAAAATAGTCCATGGGATTACAAAGTAGGAACAAATAGCCACTATGGAGGTTGGATCATTATGTGTTAATTTTGGTTAAAAAATGCTCTTGCCTTTGTTAATATCCCCTCTTAAAAGAAGGCATGTGAAGATTCAAGGCTCAAGCTATTAGTGTATCTAACTCATATTGTACATATGTTGAGTGCTCCATTATGTTTGGTGCCATTTTGTCTCTACCATTCATAAGGTACAAAACAAAAATACAGTCCAAACATGACATCTTCACATGCAAGAAAAGAAGTGACTACAATTTAATCTTCTAAAATGAGTAAATACAATATCTTGCAGTATCGACCTATTGCTTAAAGAAATTTTTAAATATAAGAATATAAGAATCTTGTTAAGTCATTAACTAGCAATTTGTAAACCATATCGTCTAATAACTCATTTTTCTTTCTTTTTAAATAATGAAGGAATAAGAATTAGATGTACAATGATACTTTATACAATTTTGTAATAAGTATTGATTATTTGTGTTAACGAGTGACAATTATATTTTTTTAGGGTGTCAACTGTGACTTAAACCAAAAAATTGATAAATTTCAAGATTATAATAAAGTTATTATATTATCAACATTATTGCTTAAACTTAAAATAAACACGACAAATTAAAATAGAACTATTCTTGAACATTTTGGCAGCTCTTGTTAATTATAGCTCTCAAGAGCATTATCATCGGTGTGGTTTTATGCAGACTATGTGGTATTATGAACCTAATAGTGGTATTGTGAACCTAATTTCTATTTTTAGGCTGCCACAAATATATGCTTATAATTTTTATATTTTTTAATGGACATTCCCAGCTCCAAAAAAATTCTGTCAAAAATGGTGTATGATAGCCACATGCCTATATCCATACCCAAGTTGAAAAATTAAGCCTTCTATTGTCTAATTTTAAACAGTAATTTGTGAAGGGCAATAAGAATGCCATGAAAATGATTGAACAAGAATCTTGTGAAACTAAATCTATTTTTCTATTAAGAAACAAGCAATGTTTAATTAGCTTTAGGAAAATTCATCGCCAAAAATTCACCGTTGAAAAAATTCACCACCAATAATTCACCATTAGAAAAATTCATCACCAACAATTCACTATCGAAAAAATTCACTACCAGCAATTCACCGTCGGAAAAATTAACCGAAATTCACAGCCAACAATTTATCATCGAAAAAATTCACTGCCAACAATTCACCATCGGAAAAATTCACTGCTAGCAATTCACCATCGGAAAAATTCATCGTCATCAATTCACCGTCGGAAAAAGCCTCCAACAATTCACCACGACGGAAAATTCATCGTATTAAAAGTTTGTGATTAATTTTTGGTGGAGATGAATTGCTGGTGGTGAATTTTCCTTGAGGTGAATTTGTCATGATGGTGAATTTTTCCGTGGTGAATTGTTGGCATTGAATTTTCCAACGGTGAATTGCTAGTGGTGAATTGGTGAATTTGTCTGACACCTGTTTAATTAGGTTATCTAAACGTGGGTTACCTAATTATACACTAAATTTGATAGTAGTTGTGTAATTTGTGTTTACACTTTATTTCTTGTTGCACACACTTCACAAACGAAACTTCTCACAACATGTTCATGGCATCAAATTTTTAAACAATACATAAATTTTGGCTTGGTTAATTTCTTGAAAACACTGAACTTTACCCCACCATTCACAGTACTATTTGTTTCCACTCTCTTGGTTCATCTAAGAGTAAATTTACCTAGTGAAAAGTTTACACAGGCCCAATAATTCACGGTTGCTCCATTCACCATTTTTTTTGTTTCTAATGAAAAATGCCTAGTGCTTTCATATATTTACCAAATAGTAAGTACTTTCATGGAACCTGATACTCATATAATAAAGTTTATATAAAATTTTCCATAGACAATTTAAAATGAATAATTAACAATGGCCAAAAAGTCAAAATATAAAGTAAACCAAAGCAATTCTTTTAGGAATTATATAATGTATATGTGGACATTTAGCTATTACCTTGTTCATCATATTCCATTGGCCAACTTGAGGCAAACTATATTTTTCCCTCTCAGTTTCATGATATTTCAACTACTCAAAAATTGTTGCATTCAAAGTTAACTTAAATAACATGGAGAAAAAATACCATAATTTTACAAAATAAACCATTTAAAAAAGGAAACAATAAGGAAAGAAAGGGTGTTGGTAGAATCAATACCCAAGGGGCAAGAGAAATCTGGGCTTCTACTGAAGCAAGCTTGTGACTGATTTTAATTCCAAATTCTTTTGCATATGGATATTGATGGTACACATTGTGGAAGATGGAATGCACATAAAGACATAACAAATTAGTTTTACAAAGTATCTCTATTGAATATTTCTTATTTGAAGACAACATAACTGTTGGTCCCACAATTTCCATTGCACCAAAAGGTCAACCCATTATTGCCCGATACAACCACCAGAGTTAACGGATCCATGGGAGGCAATTAGTCCATGTCACGAATCCCGAGGGGAGCGTTGACCAACTACCAACAATATACCCCTCAACGTTACCCGAGGGGATTTGAACCTTCAACACCTTTGGCTCTGATACTAATTGTTGGTCCCACGGTTTCTGTTGCACCAAAAGGTCAACCTATTAATGCCCGATACAACTGCCAGAGTTAACTGGTGCAGGAGCAAACTGTTAACTAAATGCCTCCAAAATTAATGGTGGAGGTAGCATAACCAATAAGCCCCAATGGTGTGGAGACCTAATTAGGCTTATTGTGTGGCGATGCAATCCTAATTTGATCACTATTCTCCAAAGTATCGTATGATGGATTTTAGATATGTTTTAATACACTGAAATTGGTATTCAAAATGCTCAGTACAGTCATGTCTAAGGATCTCTATGAAAATATATGTTTCACAGTCATGATTTTAATGGCTACTAGTAATATGAGTGATAAAGGAAGAATTTGAGATTAGGTGAAAGTGCAGACCTTAAGGATTCTTTATTCTAATTAAGCTAAAGCTTTTAAATGGTGAAAAGATAGTAGAGGCCCTGCTTGTGTTTTGAGAAGCAACATTTGAAATTGTGATGGTTTGTGAGCACCATAATTGCATATTAAGGATAGTCACAAAGGAGTGGCTAAAAGATGAATGGGAAGACCTTGTAAATGTTTGTATTGAGCTATTTATGTCTGAATGGTGATATTGAAGGTGTATACATGTTTGAAAGAAGTCTAGGATCATGGTTTGGTTAGTTTGATGTTTTGGTGCTTTGTGAATGCATTTACTTCAAAGAATGTATTGGTGAATGTTGAAAGATATGATTGGTTCTTAGTTTCTGATGGCAATATTGATTTGGTTCAGTCATTTTAATGAAGGTTATGATGAATTAGAATCTATTGATGGTGTAGAATACTGATTTGATTATTGTGTTGATTGATAGCCTTAAGAATGGCAATTATATTTATGAATTTTGATGAAAAGATTAGGGAATCAAGTTGCTTGTTTAATTTGATCTTCTCCAAATTGAGTTGGGTCAGAAGTACCCTATTGAATAGATGTTGTTGTTAGATGCTCTTGCATCAATTGGTATCAGAGCTAGCTAATTCTAAGGATTTGTTGAATTGGTAGTTTTCTAAAGTTGGTTTGTTGAGTTGGTTGTAGGTGCTTGATCCATTTAAGCTGCAGAGAGAGTTTGGTGGTTGTGACTTTGTGTGAGTTTGTACAGGTTAAGAAAGAACCTGGTTGATGGTTGCCAAAAGACTAGGGAGAGAAAAGTGGAGACACCTAGGTGAGGAAAAAAAGTTTGTTGAGTTGTGTTGTGATGCAGTAAGAAACAAATGGATACCTAATTGAAGAAGCACTTGAGGTTGCAGCCAGAAGAGTACTCCACTAATGGGAGTAGATGAGTAGATGAGAATATGAAAAAACAAGTTGGTTAGAGAAGGTCAAGGATGAATTTTGAAAGAAAGAGGAAATTTTGCAAGGACATTCCTGTGTCCTTGGTTGAGAAAGGACAATCCTGTGTCCTTTTGAAAGAGAAAAAGAGATTGTGAACCTGAGAAGAAAAAAAAAGAGAAATGGAAAAAAGGTAGAGGCAAAGACAAAGTGAAGGAATGAAGACAAAGTTGAAGACAAAGATTGGAACCAAGACAAAGAAAAAATTCAAAAGCAGTCCAAGACAATTTGAAGTTTTTTTGGAGGAGAATGAATAAGCAAGGTTGAAGCAATATGTTTCCAATGGACTTGGAAAGGTTTGGTTGGTTGTATGCTGCAGGAGCACCCTGTTAACTGAATGCCTCCAAAAGGAAAATTTGTAAAAATTAAGTTTTCAAATGTCAAGGCATGTAAAAGGGGCATGTAATAGTCATTTACAATGTAATTATGTCATAAATAGGTCATTAGGAGGTCAAAATAGGGAGAAAAGAAAAATTTGAAAAAAATTGTAAAGTTGCTAAATTGTAAAAAGGAAAAAATCATGGAATATCAAGGTCATGAATAGTTGTAGTTAGTTTCATTTGTTAGAGGAAGGTGAAAAGTATTTAAAAAGGCATTTCAACTTGTTTCCAAAGCAGGGGGGATTGTAAAGGCATGTATTGGATTGGAGAAGTTGAATAAATCATGAATAAAATCAATCTTTTTTTTAGAAATTGATAAAAACAATTGCTTTCAAACCCTTATAAAAATTTGTACGGACATGAAGGCTCATGTATATTTAATTGACATTTCTATCAATTCCCCTCCTTTTACTTTTTGTTTCATGTATTTTTATGCAATTTTGAATTAGTTATGGTGATTTCTCATGAAACTGTTGAAACCCCTGTTAGGGTAAACAAAGCTGAAATAAATCATGTTTCTTTCATTATACATGGTGAAAATTTTTTATTCTTATTGAGATGATCCTTCTTTGTACCTACTCTCATGTTCTCTAAGTTTTGGATTAGAGGAATAAAATTTATGTATGAGAAACTAAGATTTATGACTGCAAATATGAGTCTGACAGGAAACCAAGGTGTAGCATGTGGATATAACCTAGGGTTTATAAAATACTCATGGAAATAGATATATAATGAACTAATAAGCATAAGTAGGCCCAAATAAGAGTGCTCCAAGTGTTGGTTAAGGAAAATTAATGGTGGAGGTAGCATAACCAATAAGCCCCAATGTTGTGGAGACCTAATTAGGCCTGTTGTGCAACGATACAATTCTAATTTGATCACTATTATCCAAAGTATCGTATGATGGATTTTAGATATGTTTTAATAAACTGAAATTGGTATTCAAAATGCTAAGTATAGTCATGTCTAAGGATCTGTATGAAAAGATATGTTTGACAGTAATGATTTTAATGACTACAAGGAATATGAGTGATAAAGGAAGAATTTGAGATTAGGTGAAAGTGCAGACCTTAAGGATTGTTTATTCTGATTAAGTTAAAGCTTTTAAATGGTGAAAAGATAGTAGAGGCCCTGTTTGTGTTTTGAGAATCAACATTTGGAATTTTGATGGTTTATGAGTGCCATAGTTGCATATTAAGGACAATCATGAAAGGAGTGGCGAAAAGATGAATTGGAAAACCTTGTAAATGTTTGTATTGGGTTATTTATGTCTGAATGGTGATATTGAAGGTGTATAAAGGTTTGGCAGAATTCTATGATCATGCTTTGGTCAGTTTGATGTTTTGGTGCATTGTGAATGCAAGCTACTTCAAAGAATGTATTGGTTAATGTTGAAAGATATGATTGGTTCTCAGTTTTTGATGGTAATATTGATTTGGTTTAGCCATTTTAATGAAGATTATGATGAATTAGAATCTACTGATGGTGTAGAATACTGATTTGATGATTGTGTTGGTTGATAGCCTTAAGAATGGAAAGTATTGTTATGCCTTGCATAACCACCCCATTTTAAACTTGTTTAAAATAGGTCCCCTTTGTTCTGTTCTGTTTCCTTTGGCGTTTGTTTTTTTCCTTGGGCATTTTCAATTTTGTTCTGGCGGACATGAAACTAGGACCGAAACCGAACTCTGGAACTTTTCTAAGTTCCAGGTTCAGGTTCGCATCCAGTTCCAGTTCCATCAGGTTTCCTTTATTTTTGTTTGTTTGTCCTTTGTTCTAGCGGACACGGAACTCGGACCGAAATTGAACTCTGGAACTTTTCTAAAGTTCTAGGTTCCGATTTTGTTTTGATCCTGGTTTTGCTGGTCTTGTTGGTTTGTTTTGCCTTTGTTCTTTGTTTTGGGTTGTGGGGTGTTTTCTCCCCTTCTTTTTCTTCTTTCTCTTCTTTTTCCTCATTATCTCTTTATATGTTGTCGGAGGTGGGGTCGGGATGGAATCCGAGCCTGAAACTTTGAAAAGTTTTATTTTCGAATTTGGTTCCGTTCCCACCCCCGTTGTGGTTCACTCAGGATTGGTTTTTGCTTTGATCCTGCTTGCATTTGTTTCCGTGTTTGTTCCTTGTGTTTGGTCTCTTTTGCGGGGTCAGGTTCAGAATGGATTTGGGATATGGAGTTGTTACCAATTTCACTTTCCTCATTTGGTTCCGACTCCACCTCCGCCCTACTACAGTCCTCGGTTACCTTGCTTTTTGCGGATGCGGAGCCAGAATGTGGGCTAAACTTGGAAATATTCTTTATTTCCATGTTTTGTTCCTGTCCCGACTCCAGACCTAGTTCCGATTTCATCTTGGCTCCACCCCCACCGGTATTAAAGGAAATTATGTTTCTGGTTCGGATTTGGTTCCGCCTCCACCAAAGTTGAGTTTCTTTTTGCTAAGAATAATTAAATGAAGGATATATGAAAGGTGGGATGAATGATGATATTTTCTATACTTTAGAGGGCTAATAAAGGCATTGTTTCGTAGGATTAAAGCATGTCAAGAACATCTGATGTTGTTTCTCAAGGAAGTCTATTGGAAAACGTGCCTCAATCTTACTCGCATGAAACTCCTGAAAGAGTAAAGTCAGTGAGACCTTCTGAAAGTCTTGCCGACTAGCAGTTGTGTTCTATTCATTTGAAATGCTCCGATCGCTGAGACGTTGCTTCTGTCTTGCCGACGGGAGTCATCGGCAAGACATTTCAATTGCTGTGAGTTTTTCTATCTCTCTCCGCCTAGGGAGAACTCTTGTTGATAGTTTTTCACAAGGTTGTCATCAAGGAGACTCTTGGTCGAAAGGTTTACACTCGGTATGATCTCCTACCAATGGTTGTAGTCTCGCCGATGGGTATATATGTCTTCGATGAGACTCCTGGTGACATGTAGCATCGGGGAGAGGTGTGACCTTTGGAGACTCTTATCGACTGAGGATCTCTCGTCGATAGTTTAACTCTTCGGTGTGACCTAAAGGCTTGTTGGAAGTCATAGCGATTGTTGAAGCCTCGCTGACAGAAGGACACTTTGGTGTGACATGGAGGCTCGCTAAGAACTCTTGCTGATAGCGATAGTCTGGGCGATGGTCTTGGATATCGGTATGACTCTTGTAGCTCGTTATGACCTCTTTCCGATAGTTGTAAGTTATGTCGATAGTGTCCGTGGATCATTGTAGCATCGGGGAGACATGACTAGTGTCTCACCGATATGCGATTATGCTTGAACAACTTTTCACCATATGAAGATCCTACATGGTATGTGTTCAACCAATCAGAGGGAGCTGAAGGCAAACCGTTGGCAGTTCGACTGTTGTGACCATTCCTATGAGGAAGATCAACAAATTGTGAGCAATATGGATATACTCTATAATCGAAGATGATGATCAGTTCGGTGAATAATGGTGTTCGTCTATAAAGATCTAGACAGAAAGGAAGAAGCCGCAGGTCTTAATGACAGATGGGATGTCTATTGGAAAAAGTAGATCAATATTAATGACCATGCTTAAGAACATTCAAAGCAGCTTTGTGGGAGCAGTTTTTGAGGTCAAGGATGAAACACATGAAGTCTTAATGGCAGACGCGATGGCTGTGAGTTAAGGATGGTTGTAAAAGATCTAGAAACCATGCCTGAGAGTGATCTTTCACCGACATAAACAGAGTGCATGCATTTAATGCATCTTTGACTTTGTTCCAAAACTCTTCTAGGGCCGACTCCTATGACTAACTTATTGTAAACCCTAAATGGGGCCGACTCATTTTTGACACGTTTGGTATATATGGCATTTTCGCCTCTTTGTAAAATAATAGAGTAGATAGAAAGAGATAGAGAGTAGATAGAAAAAGGACCTTTTTTTAAGAATTAGCAAGCTAGGGTTTTGCAGGAAGTTAGGCATTTTAAGTTCAACAGGAGGAAGTAATGTATCTTCCAAATTTTCTTAGTATAGATGTAGATAATTCGAAGACATGGGTTTTCTATACACTGGTGATCTTGCCAAATTTTTAAATGTTGTTTATCTGTTTCACCAACAATAGAAGCAACCAGATTTAAATCTACTTCATATTGTGCTCTAGAATGGTATTTATCTTGGGTTAATTATTTGATTTGGAAAGCTTTCAAGGAATGAAATTTTATCTTATGTTTTGTTTAAATGATGATTTGTAATCTACTGTTAAAGTTTTCACTGTGAACGAATGCAACTTTGTATTAATTACAAGTTAACTTTATTCTACAATTTTAGTTTAAGGAGTTCCTTGGAAGGTAACAAGTCTAATTAGTTGGATGAATCAACATTCTCTTCAGTTTAAAAGCTTTAATCTATCTTTTTCTGTTTCTTTAAAACCACCGGTTAAAGTAGGTTTAAATATATGTTTGATCTTATAACAATCTAGAAGCTCAATACCAGCAGGCCCCTTGAACATTACAACCATATTGACCACTTTGTGAAACAGCAACGTTGTGAACCAACATCAAAGACCTTGGGAGGTGATTAGTTTGATTGTTGATTGTCTTTTTTAGGAGAGGTGAGATATTTCACTTTTGTCTTACCTGCATGGTGTGGGTCAACTTGGCACCATCAACAAGTATATTGATGAATTTTGATCAAAAGATTAGGGAATCAAGTTGCTTGCTTAATTTGATCTTCTCCAAATTGAGTTGGGTCAGAAGTACCCTGTTGAATAGATGTTTTTGTTAGATGCTCTTGCATCATTAACATATCCATAAGAGGTGATTAGTTCATGTCACGAATCCCAAGGGGAGCATTGACCAGCTGCCAACAATAACTCCGCTAAATTGGTTAAAATATGAAGATAAACCAACTTATATTATAGATGCAAAAGCATCAAGAGCTCATGCAATCGTGCACACCCAAAGAAATTTCCTCTTTCAATTTTGGTCAGTTTTACAAGTTTTCTTCCTTTGTTTATTGTTTGATCTCTTTCTATTGGGCATATTGGTACTTGATGAATTAAATTTTAGTATTTATGTTGGTCATGGATTCTTATCTAGCCTTGCATAGCCATCTTAGAGTCCCTTGGTGGAAAAAATAGAGGTTTCTTTCATCCCCTAAATTTTCTTCTATTTGACCTTAAGTGGTACAACAGTTATCCATGGCTTTGGAAAACAATATTCTTTTTCTAGCAAAAAAGAAGAGTAAGATTGAAATACCTTTACAAAACTATCTCTTGTCAAAGTGCAATTTTTTTAATATCCTTTTTCCTCCAAAAATTGACACTCCACTTGTTGTAGTTAAGAAATGCATCTACAACTTCAGTAGGACATCCATTGAAATGAAACTCTACAAAAAAGACTAGCGTGGCCCCTATTCAATGAGAACAAGCAAAGATAGAGAAATGGTCCATTGGATTAGTATAGCCAAATGGGATTTGAACTTGTTCCCCTTATGTAAAAGTTATTATTTCTCATCCATGAGGATAGTATAAGAAATAAGGCTAGGAGTGTTAAGATGTAGAATGATCTGATTGTCAAAGATTTAACCAAAACTCTCTACTAGTTGCTATATTTGTTCTTTACTAAGTTTTTATGTTTCACTTAAGCCTTGTTTTTTTCTATTTTTTTATAGAAATTACAAATGCATACCAAAAAAAGTTCATAAAATTTTACAAAATCATATTTAATATTCCATGTCTGCACCATTCATGCTCTCCACTTGTCTAAATACTAACATATATATCTTAAATTTAAGACATATAAGTTACACCAAGATATATCAAGGTGTTTAATTTTTCATCATTCAACTTTAATATAGATGTATTAAATTGAAAAATTAAATGCCTCGATATATCTCAGCGTAATTTATATATCTTAAATTTAAGATATATATGCTAGTAGCAGTCATGGCGCAACACATAACATGAATTAATATATAATTATACTATATTATTTTATTATATTATTAGATATATTATAATATTTTAGTATATTTAATCCTAATTGAATTTAGGGTTAGAGTTCAATTAGGCTTAGGGTTAGAGTTCAATTATACTATACTATTTTAACCATAACCCTAATCCTAATTGAATTGTTACTGTAACTTTGAACATAATTTTAATCCTAACCCTAACACTAATCCTTATGCTGATTGAATCCTAAGTATAACCCTAACTCTAATTGAGTCCTAACCCTAATTGATCCCCAATCCTAACCCTTTAATTGAAAACTAAACATAACTCTGATTATAAACCTATTTGAGCCCTAATTTTAACCCTAACCCCAAGCTTTATCGTAAAATCATAACACTAATTGAACCCTCAACTTAGCCCTAATTGATGCCTAACCCTGATTGAATGCTAATTTAAAAGAACCCTAATTAAATCCTAACCATGTTTTTACCCTAACCCTAATTGAACCTAGATTGAATTGTAACCCTAATTGTACTATAAACATAATCCTAACTCTAACCCAAATTGAACTCTAATCCAAATCCTAACTTTAATTGATGGTTAACCTATTTGAACACTAATTTAACCTAATCTTACTTAAATTATAAACCTAATTTGTCTCTCTCCCTCATTATACCCTAACCCTAGCCCTAATTGTAGCCCTAACCCTAATTAAACTCTAACCATAGTGCTAATTAAATTCTAAGATTAAATTAGTGTAAGGGTTAATGTTAGGGTTAAGATTAAATTAGTGAAAATTTAGGGTTAGAGTTCAATTAGGCTTAGGATTAGGGTTCAACTAAGGTTAGAATTTAATTAGGACTATGGTTAGAGTCTAATTGTGGTTAGGGCTACAACTAGGGCTAGGGTTAGGGTATAATAATCTTAACCCTAACATTAACCCTAATCTTAAACCTAACATTAACCCTATTTCAACCGTAACTATAACCCTAACCCTAATCCCAAGCTTTATCATAGAAACCTCACCCTAACCTAATTGCATGCTAATGTACATTAGCCCTAATTAAATCTTAACCCTAGTTGTACCTTAACCTTGAATGAATCATGACCATAATTTAACCCTACTACTAACCCTAATTGAACAATATCCATAATTAGACTTTAACCATAATTAGAATTAAAATCTAACTCTAATTTAACCCAAACACTAATTGAACTCTAACCCTAATTATAAACACTATTTTAATCCTAACCATAATTGGATCCTAACCCTAACACTAACCTTACACTAATTGAACCCTAACTATAATCCTAACTTAAATTTAATTCTAATTTCAAATCTTAACCCTAATTGAATCTTACACTAGAATAGTCTTAATTTAGTTGGATTTATTGAAGAATATTGCATGGTGGAAATGAATGGAGACACTAATTGAACCCTACTTATATCTCTCTACATTTTTTTCTCAATATTGTTCATATCAACAAATATGACATCAAATATGAATCTTACAGCTAACCTTGATCATAACCCTAACACTAACCTTACACTAATTGAACCCTATTTATATCTCACAGTGTTTTTCTCAATATTGTTCATATCAACAAATATGACATGAGATATGAATCTTACACCTAACCTTGACCATAACCCTATTTGAAACCCAATTGTAACCCTAACCCCAAGATTTATAATAGAATCCTACCCTAATTGAACCCTAAAACTAAGACTAATCCTAGTCCTAACCCTTACCCTAACTGTAAGCCTAATTAAACCTTAACCCTAGCTAATCCTAACCTTAATTGAACCCTAACTGTAATTGAATCCTAACACTTACCATAGTTAAACTCTAATTGAACAATAACACTTTATAATAACCCAAATTCAACCTTAATTAAATTCTGATTGCACCCAAACCCTAATACTAACTCTAATTGAACCTTAATAAGACTTACCATAGTTAAACTCTAATTCAACAATAACACTTTTTAACCCTAGTCATAACACTAATTGAATCTTAGTTGAAACCCTAACTCAACCTTAATTAAATATTAATTGCACCCAAACCCTAATTTATCTCTCAATTAGGCTTAGGGTTAGAGTTCAATTATACTATATTATTTTAACCCTAATCCTAATTGAATTGTAATTGTAACATTGTACACAATTTTAATCCTAACCCTAACACTAACCCTTATGCTGATTGAATCCTAAGTATAACCCTAACTTTAATTGAGTCCTAACCAGGTAATTGATCCACAATACTAACCCTTTAATTGAATACTAAACATAACTTTGATTATAAGCCTATTTGAATGCCAATTTTAACCCTAACCCCAAGCTTTATCATAAAATCATAACATTAATTGAACCCTCAGCTTGGCCCTAATTGATGCCTAACCCTAATTGAACGATAATTTACAGGAACCCTAATTAAATCCTAACCTGGTTTGTACCCTAACCCTAATTGAACCTAGATTGAATTGTAACCCTAATTGTACTGTAAATATAATCCTAACTCTAACCCAAATTGAACTCTAATCTAGGTAATCCTAACTTTAATTGATGGTTAACCTATTTGAACACTAATGTAACCTAATATTACTTAAATTCTAACATAACTATAACCTAACCCTAAACTTGATTGGTCTCTATCCCTCATTATACCCTAACCCTAGCCCTAATTGTAGTCGTAACCCTAATTAAACTCTAACTATAGTCCTAATTAAATTCTAATCTTAGTTGAACGCTAACCATAAGCCTAGTTGAACTCTAACCCTAAATGTTCACCAATTTAAAATCTTAACCCTAACATTAACCCTAATCTTAACAGTAACATTAACCCTATTTCAACCGTATCTATAACCCTAATCCTAACCCCAAACTTTATCATAGAAACCTCACCCTAACCCTAATTGCATGCTAATGTACATTAGCTAGCCCTAATTAAATCTTAACCCTAGTTGTACCTTAACTCTAAATGAATCTTAACCATAAACTTGACCCTTATTAAACCCTAACCAAATAGATCCATAATTGAACCCTAATACTAACCCTAATTGAACAATACCTATAATTAGACTGTAACCATAATTAGAATTAAAATCTAACCCTAATTTAACCCAAACCCTAATTGAACTCTAACCCTAATTGTAAACACTATTTTAATCCTAACCATAATTGGATCCTAACCCTAACACTAACCTTACACTAATTGAACCCTACTTATATCTCTTGACATTTTTCTCAATATTGTTCATATCGACAAATATGACATCAAATATGAATCTTACACCTAACCTTGATCATAACCCTATTTGAAACCCAACTATAACCCTAACCCCAAGATTTATAATAGAATCCTACCCTAATTGAACCCTAATTGAATCATAGTTGTAACCCTAGTTATAACCCTAATTGAATCATAGTTGTAACCCTAATTCAACCATAATTAAACTCTAATTGCACCCAAACCCTAATACTAACTCTAATTGAACCTTAATAAGACTTACCATAGTTAAACTCTAATTCAATAATAACACTTTTTAACCCTAGTCATAACACTAATTGTATCCTAGTTGAAACCCTGACTCAACCTTAATTAAATATTAATTGCACCCAAACCCTAATTTCTCTCATTGGACCTTAATAATTAAACCCTAACTGCACTAAAACCCTAACCCTAACCCTAATAGTAACTCTAATTGAACCCTATACTTGAACCTAACTTATTTTTTAACCTTTGATTTATTTATTTGATTTTTTAGTTTATTTATAATAAACATTTTCAAATCTTTGTGATTTATCTTTGATTTCTTTTTGTGATCAAATATCTTTGATTTGTTTTTTTTTGTTTTATAAAATCCCTTTGATTTAGATTTTTTTGTTTCATCAAATTTCTTTGATTTATTAAGTAAAAAAAAAATTATTCTAAACAAAGAATTTGTTTCATTCTTAATTTTCTAAAATTATAAACTTTTTTCAAATGTCCTTGCACTTGATTTTCTAAAATTTAGAAACTTTTTTTAAAGTCTAATCTTACTTTTATAAATAATTTTAGAATATTTTTTTCTTACACTTGATTTTCTAAAATTTAGAATTTTTTTAAGTCTAATTTAAAAACTTCTTTTATATGAAAATGTAAACTTATAATATTTCTTTTACTTAATTTTTTAAAATTTAGACTTATATATTTTATTTACTTTTATATGAAATAATAAATTTAAATTTTATTTCTTTTTATTAATTTTTTATATATTTAATTTTAAAACTACTTTTATATGAAATAGTAAATTTAAAATATTTATTTTGCCTTAATTTTATGCTTTTCTATGTTTTAGAAAATTTAGAATTAGAAAAGAAATTAAGTCTAATTTAAAAACATCTTTTATATGAAATAAATTTAGAATATTTATTCATAGGTTAATTTATTTACAAGAACAACTCAAAACATGCATAATTATTCATAGGTTAATTTATTTATAAGAAGTCAAAATATGGATGACAACACATGGGTTGAAGAGCTCCACTTCCTAAATGAAAAAACAACCTAGGTTGAAGAGCTCCGCTTTGTGAGACCTAAAAATATGGATGTTGCTTGTTCTATGGTGTTGTCCACTGCAATTGCTCTGACCACGACAACATACAAGCAATCAATCTCATTAATAGTTTTCTTGCTGGATGGACCCCACACAAATGCCTCCAACCCTAGCCCTCGAGCTTTTGTCATACTCTCTCCCTCTAAGGAATTCACTCAAGTTGGTAATACATGCACGTCTACATCACACTTTTCCCAAGCATTTTAAAGATGACGTGATCATTGTCCCACCCATCTAAGAAGAGATCAAGTGCCCTTTTCAACAACCCTTCATTCTTAAATTTGTACCTACATAAGCACATCTATTTGTAAGGAGAATAATGGGCTCTTATGATTTATAGTGGTAATAAATGATCTGAGTATTTTGACTCCAAACAAAGAGGGCAATCATCTCACCATTTATTAAAAACAAAATAGCTTGGTATTTAAAACAAACATTTCCACTCATTATGATATATTAAGGAAAAACTGCTTCTTATCTTTGCTTTATCTCATATTTAGAGAACTAATATTAGGGATCGATTTGTTCTCAAATGAAAAGCTTACTTACTTACCCTAGTTTATTTTGTAGTTCAATCAACGCCTGAGCCTTATTGTTGTTGTTGCCTTTGAATCTTTTATTCGACGATGATGTTCCTTGCAATAAAGCTCATCTTGTTTATATTTTGTGAAAAATTTATGTGCACATTTACTAAAAGGCGAATTATTAGACAGTAAAATAAAAAGATAAAACAATGAGTGCCTGTTGTGCATCAATCTGCTTTGTTGTTGATGCATGTTGTCCCTCAATCTGCTTTGTGAGGTCTGTCACTAGCTTCAACAACATTTCTACTTAGGTGTTTGACATATTCTCGCTCTGAAAACTCTCGACAACCTTGCAATTGTAGAAATTTGAACCCTAAGTAGGCCTAAATGATAAGAAAAAAACATTGTGCATGCAAATAAATAGATGATAAATGGTTGGATATGTTGTTACTATTGCTATAGTTGGGGTGCCTTTGACAAAATAAATTTATTAATTGGGGTGGGTCTGACAAAATAAATAAATGCCCTATTTCTCTTTCATCCACCTAAAAATAATGGAAAACTAAATCATCATTTATTCTTGTCACCAATGCATGCATTGTTGGTAATTATATTCTTCTTTTTTTATTGATTATTGAATTTAATTGGTTACATAGCTCTACGAACATGAGTCTACAACTTAATATTATTGCTGCTCATTTGATGTTCTCTGTGGATTTTCTAGGAAGGTAGACTGTGGAGGACAAAATATTATTGCTGCTTGAATGCTTTATGGAGGTCTTACAAAATAAAGGCATTTCAATATTTATTTTGATACCCACCTTCATTATGCACCGAAATAACAATCACAACCAACAAAATTGTTAAGAGACATCCAAAATATAAAACCATGAACTAAAATACCATAAACATAAATCATATAAATGCTTTATCAAATTTTCATCTAAATTAGTAGTTTTCCCTAGATTCTAATAGATTACAGATCTCCTAAGATTTGGAACAACTAAGATGACTACTAATTCCAAATTCGATTGACTAAAAGCAAATGAATTAATTCCAAATTCAATTGACTAAAAGAAAATAAATGATTTATAAGTTAGATGCGAATTGAGCTTGACAAAAAAGCTAGCCTATACATATACATTTATATCATTTAAACATTATATCATAGGATAAATAATTAAAGAGAGGAACCAACAACCATTTAACAAAATTTGTATCAAACATACAATCCAAAATATTTGTGCTAAGTTTTTAAAAATAATTAAGATGATTTTTATTAAAGATTGCCAAGATTTGTATAATACAAAAGAATAAATTTAATATTAGATTTATACAAAGAATTTCAATTTAGTGCAATCTTAAATTTTCTCTTCTGCAAGTAACTTCTTACATAAAAATAATTGATGCAAACAAATAATTCCCAGCTACAAGTTAGTGATGTAAATGAAGGCAGAAGTACCTGATTGCTTTGGAACATTACGCAGTTACTATGGCCCTGCTTATTTATGCAGTGGATGAGTTTTTGGTCTTCATTTGCGGTCCATGGACCCTTCTTCACTCTCCCCTCTTCGCAACAAGGACCGCCCCATCTCTCCTATTTTCTATCACTGTACAGGAAAAAATTAATTCAATAATACAACTACTACTGATCATTATTTAGTATGGCCATCTAAAGAGTATCGTGTGATCTCAATGTTCTATATGGTGCATTTCTAGGTTTGTTTAAAATCATAATAATTTTATCACTTGTAAGCTTTATTTTTTCTATACGGAAAAAACCTTTCTGATCTACTATATTATTTTTTGCTTTAATTTTATTTGTGCTTTCAAACAGATTTGGAAGAAAAAAATAGCAAAGAACTTGTACAGACCTTGGATCGACTCCTTCAAAGGTGATTGTTGACAGTCCCCTTCAACTGCATCAAATCTTTCCATCATTATATTGCAGATTCTCATTGTACAATTAATCAACTGCATCAAATCTTTCAGCTCTTTGCACAATTTGCAATTCTCTCTTCCAACAAGCTTTGTATACTGCAGAATAATTCTTCTTTATAATTTCTTCCATCCTGTCTTTTCCACTCCCATCGGCAGACCCTTCCACTTCCAGCGGTTACTCTTCCGCTCCTCCACTATTGTTAGTTTAGTATGGTGACTCTTCGACTAACCACTACTTGCATCCATTTCTATCTTTACGTTTGTAACAGTTTAGCTTTCTTTTTTATATACTCAGGGCTTTTGACTGATAGGATGCCTCTCGACGTAATCAAAGATCAATACGGACCTGCCAACATTTGACAGGAACTTCGCACTAACGTAACCTTATTAGTTCCCTGGCGAACTATAGGCACGCCTCTTCCTTAACAAGTTATTAATAACTTTGATTTAAACAAATGAGAATTCATATTTATTTTTTATTTGACAAATATTTGCATAACTCTAAAGTAAATATGCAAAATATTTAACAAAACAAATATCTAAAATTAATTTTCTGAAAGCTAATTGGCTCAAAAGTTTTGAGCGATAAGGGCGATTTTCCGGCTCCATTATCATAGTTGCGATTTTCCGCTCCATTATCATAGTTCGATTTTAAACATATAATTTTTTTCACCACAAAGTACATTTTTCCACCACAAAGTTAAATTTTATCTATGGAAATATTTATTTGAATTTTTGAACTCTTCAAAAGTTTTTTTTCCCTCATTCAACACATTAATTACTTTTTCTTCATCCTAAACATTTATTTACTTGTTATATGTTAAAATATAATTTAAAAATTATTATATAATATATAAAAATATATACTATAGAATACACAACATCTACTATATAATTTAATATATTTTTAGTATATTATATTATGAAAATATTTTTAATTATTATATATTATATTAATATATTAAATTATCATGTAATATATTAATTTTAACACTATATTATAATATATATTCTATATAGCATATATAACATCTAATATATAATTTAATATATAGATAATAATTTTATAATATTATATGATAATTTTTAATATTATGATATATTATTAGTGAGGCTAAATTTGTAACTAGTGATTAATGTTGCTTATTTCAACCAATCAAAATTCATAATTTTGTTTTCATTCATTATATTTTTATTTTTATTTTTAACTTTTATAAATTTCAAAATCATTTATCTCAAATTTAATATTTTAGTTTTCCAATTTTATTGCTTCAATGATTATAAGAAATTAAATTAAAAATTCTTAAAAAAAAACTTTTCAAAAAAATTTAAACAAATGAGAATTCATATTTATTTTTTATTTGACAAATATTTGCATAACTCTAAAGTAAATATGCAAAATATTTAACAAAACAAATATCTAAAATTAATTTTCTGAAAGCTAATTGGCTCAAAAATTTTGAGCGATAAGGGCGATTTTCCGGCTCCATTATCATAGTTGTGATTTTCCCGCTCCATTATCACAATTTCCAAAATAGTTCATTTTCTTTTAAGTAAATTTAATTTCACTAGTCTATTTACTTTCCCAACACTAATTCTATATATATATTAAGATTACTAAATTGTAAAATAAATTTAACTCAACTATTTTAAACATATAATTTTTTTCACTCCAAAGTATATTTTTCCACCACAAAGTTAAATTTTATCTAATGGAAATATTTATTTGAATTTTTGAACTCTTCAAAAGTTTTTTTTCCCTCATTCAACACATTAATTACTTTTTCTTCATCCTAAACATTTATTTACTTGTTATATGTTAAAATATAATTTAAAAATTATTATATAATATATAAAAATATATACTATAGAATACACAACATCTACTATATAATTTAATATATTTTTAGTATATTATCTTATGAAAATATTTTTAATTATTATATATTATATTAATATATTAAATTATCATGTAATATATTAATTTTAACACTATATTATAATATATATTCTATATAGCATATATAACATCTAATATATAATTTAATATATAGATAATAATTTTATAATATTATATGATAATTTTTAATATTATGATATATTATTAGTGAGGCTAAATTTGTAACTAGTGATTAATGTTGCTTATTTCAACCAATCAAAATTCATAATTTTGTTGGGGTTGGGGCCCTAGCTCGGTTGGCTAAATCTTTCCTGTTGCAGGAGGTTGGTCATGAGGTCTAGTCTCCCCCACCCCCGTGGTACCGGAAGGCGTGTCGTGCCAGTGCCGCTAGTCACGTTAAACATGCTACCTGATTCCTGTTGCACCGCTTTCTTTACACTCAAAATCCCACGCATTATGAACACCTATAGGGTGTAATAACTTCCAAATTTATCACTCTGAAATTGGGTTAAATGGCCATGCTTAAGAGCAAGCAAATGCACTTCTAGGGAGATGTCAAAGTTTAGCTTGGCTATGTTGATATTATTTCCACTCCAAATCTCAATATATTGATGATATGTTTTTGCATTAACATAAGGCCTGATGCATCCACAACTGGAGGTTGTATAAGGTAATATCCATTCTAAAGGATCATTTATTCCTATTCAAATATGTGGTTTTTGTTACTTCCCTCACTCCCTCTAGCTTTGATGGTGTATAAAATGATTTATTTTTCCTTTTTTTATTTGGGATATGATATAAAAGTTAGAAATTGATAAAATTTATCTTTTTCTTATGAGATAAGAACTCTACACAACATGGTCTTGTACAGTTGATTAATTTTTGGAAGTGTTATACAGATCACTTATATTCTAGTGCTTGGAGTGCTTTGGAAATATGGAGGAAAACACGACAAGCCCCAAAGGAATAGAATTCATAAAAATCATAAAAAAATATGGTAGTAGTTTTGAAGCATAAATACAAATTCTTGAATTCTCGTAGTGATGTTTTAATTATGTAAAAATTTGGAAGGTCTGAGTTGTGTTTTGTTGGGGTTTATAAAGGCGTTGAATTTGGGGTGAGGGAGAAACAGATAGAGAGTAAAAGTGAAATGCAAGTTCTTGACCAGTCGTCCTTTGAAGAAGTGGTGCTAACTGTGTTGATTTGTATTTAATGGGTACTTGGAATTTTAAATGTTGTGTGAAGTTCAAATTTTTTAACCATGATCTCTTTTTTGAACCATAATCTTTTAAGAAAAATGGTTTAGGCTTACCTATTCGGAAGTAAATTTGATTTATTTTTTTGTGGCTCAAATATTTTTTCATTCCAAAATTATATTTTTCAATTTATAGTTTTTTTTTAATAATTTGGGTGTAGATAAAAATGTTTATCTATCAATTAGTTATTTTAAATGTCAATTTGATCACTAAATAGAGTGATTAGTAATATGTTAAATTTTAGAATGGTTTATTGTGTCCTTCTAGAAAGGTAAAGGTGGTTTTTATTAAAGGAACTACCAAGCCAACTATTTATTGGGTGTATGCGACCACACTTATGGAAGCCCACAAGCAAACAACAATGTAAGGAACTTGGCATATGTTCAGATGTAGGGTATGTATACATTGTCTTTGCTCCCAAATGGAATTTTACTTGCTCTTTTGATTTTTGTTTTCTCGATTTTCCTTGGTCCTCATGTTAGGTTTTTTTTTTTTTTTAAAATGGGTCGGGTATTGTACATGCCAAAAGAAACAAGGCTCCCTAGGACATAAACAAGTAGATTTCGACATATTTGTTGAATGGGTACTTTCACTTTTCTCTCCATTTACAAGTCTACAAATTTTGACATGAGTAATTGATATTGAGCCCTAGTAATTGATTTCCTTCATTTTTTCCTCTTTGTAGGGCGTTGATTATCTTAAATATGATAATTGTTACAATGATGGATCTAAACCTGAAGCTCAGTAAGTCTTTGTTCCAAAGTTATATTTTGGTTTATGGCATATTCTATATTAAACTCAGGTTTCCTCCATTATCACAATTTTACAGGTATCCAAAGATGTGTGATACAATTTTGAAGACTATCTACACTCAATGGTAGAAAATATCCAAGACCATCCTTGAGCTGGAGTAGGATTTGAAAAAGTGCATCCTCAAAAAAGGCATGATGGGACAATCATGAGCAATAATGACCAAGGACATTTGATTTGGATCCAATAGATAGCTGGAAGACAACACTCAAAATGTTGAGAATCTACATGTGTTATATTCAACAGTGATATTAAATAATAATTCAAAGATGATAAATAACACGCAATGTATGATACATGATAGAGATGAAGAATTAGAATGAAAAACTATATTAAATTACGTATTTTCTAATGGCATACTGTTAGGGGAAATGTATGATTCTCTATCTTCCTTGCTATGTCTAGATCCTATGACCACTCTTGTTCTTATTGTTGCAAGGAGAGAAAAAATAATTATATGAATGAATGGATGTTGGGGTGCAGGAACGGAGGCCATTTAAAATCAAGGTATATGAGTAAGTTTATAACTATATTATATAAAAATATCCACCATGAGATGA
>VDFB02274301.1:0-64880 GCA_007258455.2 Sequoia sempervirens | reverse complement strand
CTCATTTTTGGCACGTTTGGTATATATGGCATTTTTTCCTCTTTGTAAAAAAAAGGGAAGATATAGTAGATAGTGGATAGATAGTGGATAGGTAGAGAACCCTTTTTTTAAGAATTAGCAAGCTAGGGTTTTGTAGGAAGTTAGACGTTTTTAGTTCAATAGGAGGAGGAGGTGATGTATCTTCCAAATTTTCTTAGTATAGATGGAGATAATTTGAAGACATGGGTTTTCTGTACACTGGTGATCTTACCAGATTTGTAAATGTTGTTTATCTGTTTCACCAACAGTAGAAGCAACCAGATTTAAATATACTTCATATTGTGCTCCAGAATGGTATTTATTTTGGGTTAATCATTTGATTTGAAAAGCTTTCAAGGAATGCAATTTTATTTTATTTTTTTTAAATGATGATTTGCAATCTCTTGTTAAAGTTTTCACTATGAATGAATGAAACTTTGTATTAATTACAAGTTAACTTTATTCTACAGTTTTAGTTTAGGAATTCCTTGGAAGGTAACAAGTCTAATTAGTTGGATGAATCAACATTATCTTTAGTTTGAAAACCTTGGTCTATCTCTTTTTCTATTTCTTTAAAACCACTGGTTAAAATAGGTTTAAATATATGTTTTGAGCTTATAATAATCCAGCAGCTCAATACCAGCAGGCCCCTTGAACATTACAACCATATTGACCACTTTGTGAAACCTTAGCGTTGTGAACCAACATCAAAGACCCAGGGGAGGTGGTGTAGTTTGATTGTTGATTGTCTTTTTTAGGAGAGGTGAGATATTTCACTTTTTTGTCTTACCTGCATGGTGTGGGTCAGCTTGGCACCATCAACAAGTATATTGATGGTTTTTGATGAAAAGGTTAGGAAATCAAGTTGCTTGCTTAATTTGATCTTCTCCAAATTGAGTTGGGTCAGAAGTACCCTGTTGAATAGATGTTTTTGTTAGATGCTCTTGCATCATTAATGGATCCATAAGAGGCGATTAGTCCATGTCACGAATCCCAAGGGGAGCGCTGACCAACTACCAATAATAACTCTGCTAAATTGGTTAAAATATGAAGATAAACCAACTTATATTATAGATGCAAAAGCATCAAGAGCTCATGCAATCGTGCACACCCAAAAAAAATTCCTCTTTCAATTTTGGTCAGTTTTACAGGTTTTCTTTGTTTCTTGTTTGATCTCTTTCTATTGGGAATATCGGTACTTGATGAATTAACTTTTAGTATTTATTTTGGTCATGGATTCTTATCTAGCCTTGCATAGCCATCTCAGAGTCCCCTGGTGGAAAAAATAGAGGTTTCTTTCATCCCCAAAATTTTCTTCTATTTGACCTTAAGTGGTACAATAGTTATCCACGGCTTTGGAAAACAATATTCTTTTTCTAGCAAAAAAGAATTTGAGTAAGATTGAAATACCTTTACAAAACTATCTCTTGTCAAAGTGCAAATTTTTTAATACCCTTTTTCCTCCAAAAATTGACACACCACTTGTTGTAGTTAAGAAATGCATCTACAACTTCAGTAGGACATCCATTGAAATGAAACTCTACAAAAAAGACTAGCGTGGCCCCTATTCAATGAGAACAAGCAAAGATAGAGAAATGGTCCATTGGATTAGTATACCCAAATGGGATTTGAACTTGTTTCCCTTATGTAAAAGTTATTATTTTTCATCCATGAGGATAGTATAAGAAATAAGGCTAGGAGTGTTAAGATTTAGAATGGTCTAATTGTCAAAGATTTAACCAAAACTCTCTACTAGTTGCTATATTTGTTCTTTACTAAGTTTTTATGTTTCACTTAAGCCTTGTTTTTTTTCTATTTTTTTACAGAACTTACAAAAGCATACCAAAAAAAGTTCATAAAATTTTACAAAATCATATAATATTTCATGTCTACACCATTCATGCTCTCCACTTGTCCAAATACTAACATATATATCTTAAATTTAAGACATATAAATTACACCAAGATATATCAAGGCGTTTAATTTTTCATCATTCAACTTTAATATAGATGTATTAAATTAAAAAATTAAATGCCTCGATATATCTCGAAGTAATTTATATATCTTAAATTTAAGATATATACGCTAGTAGCAGTCGTGGCGCAACACATAACATGAATTAATATATAATTATACTATATTATTTTATTATATTATTAGATAAATTATAATATTTTAGTATATTTAATCCTAATTGAATTTAGGGTTAGAGTTCAATTAGGCTTAGGGTTAGAGTTCAATTATACTATATTATTTTAACCCTAACCCTAATCCTAATTGAATTGTTACTGTAACTTTGAACATGATTTTAATCCTAACCCTAACACTAATCCTTATGCTAATTGAATCCTAAGTATAACCCTAACTCTAATTGAGTCCTAACCCTAATTGATCCCCAATCCTAACCCTTTAATTGAAAACTAAACATAACTCTGATTATAAGACTATTTGAGCCCTAATTTTAACCCTAACCCCAAGCTTTATTGTAAAATCATAACACTAATTGAACCCTCAACTTAGCCCTAATTGAATGCTAATTTACAAGAACCCTAATTAAATCCTAACCATGTTTGTACCCTAACCCTAATTGAACCTAGATTGAATTGTAACCCTAATTGTACTATAAACATAATCCTAACTCTAACCCAAATTGAACTTTTATCCTAATCCTAACTTTAATTGATGGTTAACCTATTTGAACACTAATTTAACCTAATCCTACTTAAATTCTAAACCTAATTTGTCTCTCTCCCTCATTATACGCTAACCCTAGCCCTAATTGTAGCCCTAACCGTAATTAAACTCTAACCATAGTGCTAATAGAATTCTAAGATTAAATTAGTGTAAGGGTTAATGTTAGGGTTAAGATTAAATTGGTGAAAATTTAGGGTTAGAGTTCAATTAGGCTTAGGATTAGGGTTCAACTAAGGTTAGAATTTAATTAAGACTATGGTTAGAGTCTAATTGTGGTTAGGGCTACAACTAGGGCTAGGGTTAGGGTATAATAATCTTAACCCTAACATTAACCCTAATCTTAAACCTAACATTAACCCTATTTCAACTGTAACTATAACCCTAACCCTGACCCCAAGCTTTATCATAGAAACCTCACCCTAACCTAATTGCATGCTAACGTACATTATCCTTAATTAAATCTTAGCCCTAGTTGTACCTTAACCTGGAATGAATCATGACCATAATTGAACCCTAATACTAACCCTAATTGATCAATATCCATAATTAGACTTTAACCATAATTAGAATTAAAATCTAACTCTAATTTAACCCAAACCCTAATTGAACTCTAACCTTAATTATAAACACTATTTTAATCATAACCATAATTGGATCCTAACCCTAATACTAACCTTACACTAATTGAACCCTAACTATAATCCTAACTTAAATTTAATTCTAATTTCAAATCTTAACCCTAATTGAATCTTACACTAATAATCTTAATTTAGTTGGATTTATTGAAGGATATTGCATGGTGGAAATGAATGGAGACACTAATTGAACCCTATTTATATCTCTCTACATTTTTTCTCAATATTGTTCATATCAACAAATATGACATCAAATATGAATCTTACACCTAACCTTTATCATAACCCTAACACTAACCTTACACTAATTGAACCCTATTTATATCTCTCAGTGTCTTTCTCAATATCGTTCATATCAACAAATATGACATGAGATATGAATCTTACACCTAACCTTGACCATAACCCTATTTGAAACCCAATTGTAACCCTAACCCCAATATTTATAATAGAATCCTACCCTAATTGAACCCTAAAACTAAGACTAATCCTAGTCCTAACCCTTACCCTAACTCTAAGCCTGATTAAACCTTAACCCTAGCTAATCCTAACCTTATTTGAACCCTAACCTTAATTGAACCCTAACTGTAATTGAATCCTAACACTTACCATAGTTAAACTCTAATTGAACAATAACACTTTATAACCCTAGTTATAACCCTAATTGAATCATAGTTATAACCCAAATTCAACCTTAATTAAACTCTGATTGCACCCAAACCCTAATAGTAACTCTAATTGAACCTTAATAAGACTTACCATAGTTAAACTCTAATTCAACAATAACACTTTTTAACCCTAGTCATAGCACTAATTGAATCTTAGTTGAAACCCTGACTCAACCTTAATTAAATATTAATTGCACCCAAACCCTAATTTATCTCTCATTGAACCTTAATAATTAAACCCTAATTTATCTCTCAATTAGGCTTAGGGTTAGAGTTCAATTATACTATATTATTTTAACCCTAACCCTAATCCTAATTGAATTGTAATTGTAACTTTGTACAAAATTTTAATCCCAACCCTAACACTAACCCTTATGCTGATTGAATCCTAAGTATAACCCTAACTCTAATTGAGTAACCAGGTAATTGATCCACAATACTAACCCTTTAATTGAATACTAAACATAACTCTGATTATAAGCCTATTTGAACGCCAATTTTAACCCTAACCCCAAGCGTTATCATAAAATCATAACATTAATTGTACCCTCAGCTTAGCCCTAATTGATGCCTAACCCTAATTGAATGTTAATTTACAGGAACCTTAATTAAATCATAACCTTGTTTGTACCCTAACCCTAATTGAGCCTAGATTGAATTGTAACCCTAATTGTACTATAAATATAATCCTAACTCTAACCCAAATTGAACTCTAATCTAGGTAATCCTAACTTTAATTGATGGTTAACCTATTTGAACACTAATGTAACCTAATATTACTTAAATTCTAACATAATTATAACCTAACCCTAAACCTGATTGGTCTCTATCCCTCATTATACCCTGACCCTAGCCCTAATTGTAGTCGTAACCCTAATTAGACTCTGACTATAGTCCTAATTAAATTCTAATCTTAGTTGAACCCTAACCATAAGCCTAATTGAACTCTAACCCTAAATGTTCACTAATTTAAAATCTTAACCCTAACATTAACCCTAATCTTAACAGTAACATTAACCCTATTTCAACTATATCTATAACCCTAATCCTAACCCCAAGCTTTATCATAGAAACCTCACCCTAACCCTAATTGCATGCTAATGTACATTAGCTAGCCCTAATTAAATCTTAACCCTAGTTGTACCTTAACTCTAAATGAATCTTAACCATAAACCTAACCCTTATTAAACCCTAACCAAATAGATCCATAATTGAGCCCTAATACTAACCCTAATCAAACAATATCTATAATTAGACTGTAACCATAATTAGAATTAAAATCTAACCCTAATTTAAGCCAAACCCTAATTGAACTCTAACCCTAATTGTAAACACTATTTTAATCCTAACCATAATTGGATCCTAACCCTAACACTAACCTTACACTAATTGAACCCTACTTATATCTCTCGACATTTTTCTCAATATTGTTCATATCAACAAATATGACATCAAATATGAATCTAACACCTAACCTTGATCATAACCCTATTTGAAACCCAACTATAACCCTAACCCCAAAATTTATAATAGAATCCTACCCTAATTGAACCCTAATTGAATCATAGTTGTAACCCTAGTTATAACCCTAATTGAATCATAGTTGTAACCCTAATTCAACCATAATTAAACTCTAATTGCACCCAAACCCTAATACTAACTCTAGTTGAACCTTAATAAGACTTACCATAGTTAAACTCTAATTCAACAATAACACTTTTTAACCCTAGTCATAACACTAACTGTATCCTAGTTGAAACCCTGACTCAACCTTAATTAAATATTAATTGCACCCAAACCCTAATTTCTCTCATTGAACCTTAATAATTAAACCCTAACTGCACTGAAACCCTAACCCTAACCCTAATAGTAACTCTAATTGAACCCTATACTTGAACCTAACTTATTTTTTAACCTTTGATTGATTTATTTGATTTTTTAGTTTATTTATAATAAACATTTTCAAATCTTTGTGATTTATCTTTGATTTCTTTTTGTGATCAAATATCTTTGATTTGATTTTTTTTGTTTTATAAAATTCCTTTGATTTTGATTTTTTTGTTTCATCAAATTTCTTTGATTTATTAGAAAGTAAAAAGAATAAAAAATATTCTAAACAAAGAAATTTAAAATATTTGTTTCATTCTTAATTTTCTAAAATTTAGAAACTTTTTTCAAATATCCATAATTTAATAAATTTAGAATATTTTTTTCTTACACTTGATTTTCTAAAATTTAGAAACTTTTTTTTAAAGTCTAATTTAAAAACTTCTTACTTTTATATGAAATAGTAAATTTAGAATATTTTTTTCTTGCACTTGATTTTCTAAAATTTTTAGAATTTTTTTTTAAGTCTAATTTAAAACTTCTTTTATATGAAATAATAAACTTATAATATTTCTTTTGCACTTAATTTTTTAAAATTTAGAAACTTTTTATATATATTTTATTTTAAAACTACTTTTATATGAAATAATAAATTTAAATTAAAATATTTCTTTTGCACTTAATTTTTTTTATATATTTAATTTTAAAACTACTTTTATATGAAATAGTAAATTTAAAATATTTATTTTGCCTTAATTTTATGCTTTTCTATGTTTTAGAAAATTTAGAATTAGAAAAGAAATTAAGTCTAATTTAAAAACATCTTTTATATGAAATAAATTTAGAATATTTATTCATAGGTTAATTTATTTACAAGAACAACTCAAAACATGCATAATTATTCATAGGTTAATTTATTTATAAGAAGTCAAAATATGGATGACAACACATGGGTTGAAGAGCTCCACTTCCTAAATGAAAAAACAACCTAGGTTGAAGAGCTCCGCTTTGTGAGACCTAAAAATATGGATGTTGCTTGTTCTATGGTGTTGTCCACTGCAATTGCTCTGACCACGACAACATACAAGCAATCAATCTCATTAATAGTTTTCTTGCTGGATGGACCCCACACAAATGCCTCCAACCCTAGCCCTCGAGCTTTTGTCATACTCTCTCCCTCTAAGGAATTCACTCAAGTTGGTAATACATGCACGTCTACATCACACTTTTCCCAAGCATTTTAAAGATGACGTGATCATTGTCCCACCCATCTAAGAAGAGATCAAGTGCCCTTTTCAACAACCCTTCATTCTTAAATTTGTACCTACATAAGCACATCTATTTGTAAGGAGAATAATGGGCTCTTATGATTTATAGTGGTAATAAATGATCTGAGTATTTTGACTCCAAACAAAGAGGGCAATCATCTCACCATTTATTAAAAACAAAATAGCTTGGTATTTAAAACAAACATTTCCACTCATTATGATATATTAAGGAAAAACTGCTTCTTATCTTTGCTTTATCTCATATTTAGAGAACTAATATTAGGGATCGATTTGTTCTCAAATGAAAAGCTTACTTACTTACCCTAGTTTATTTTGTAGTTCAATCAACGCCTGAGCCTTATTGTTGTTGTTGCCTTTGAATCTTTTATTCGACGATGATGTTCCTTGCAATAAAGCTCATCTTGTTTATATTTTGTGAAAAATTTATGTGCACATTTACTAAAAGGCGAATTATTAGACAGTAAAATAAAAAGATAAAACAATGAGTGCCTGTTGTGCATCAATCTGCTTTGTTGTTGATGCATGTTGTCCCTCAATCTGCTTTGTGAGGTCTGTCACTAGCTTCAACAACATTTCTACTTAGGTGTTTGACATATTCTCGCTCTGAAAACTCTCGACAACCTTGCAATTGTAGAAATTTGAACCCTAAGTAGGCCTAAATGATAAGAAAAAAACATTGTGCATGCAAATAAATAGATGATAAATGGTTGGATATGTTGTTACTATTGCTATAGTTGGGGTGCCTTTGACAAAATAAATTTATTAATTGGGGTGGGTCTGACAAAATAAATAAATGCCCTATTTCTCTTTCATCCACCTAAAAATAATGGAAAACTAAATCATCATTTATTCTTGTCACCAATGCATGCATTGTTGGTAATTATATTCTTCTTTTTTTATTGATTATTGAATTTAATTGGTTACATAGCTCTACGAACATGAGTCTACAACTTAATATTATTGCTGCTCATTTGATGTTCTCTGTGGATTTTCTAGGAAGGTAGACTGTGGAGGACAAAATATTATTGCTGCTTGAATGCTTTATGGAGGTCTTACAAAATAAAGGCATTTCAATATTTATTTTGATACCCACCTTCATTATGCACCGAAATAACAATCACAACCAACAAAATTGTTAAGAGACATCCAAAATATAAAACCATGAACTAAAATACCATAAACATAAATCATATAAATGCTTTATCAAATTTTCATCTAAATTAGTAGTTTTCCCTAGATTCTAATAGATTACAGATCTCCTAAGATTTGGAACAACTAAGATGACTACTAATTCCAAATTCGATTGACTAAAAGCAAATGAATTAATTCCAAATTCAATTGACTAAAAGAAAATAAATGATTTATAAGTTAGATGCGAATTGAGCTTGACAAAAAAGCTAGCCTATACATATACATTTATATCATTTAAACATTATATCATAGGATAAATAATTAAAGAGAGGAACCAACAACCATTTAACAAAATTTGTATCAAACATACAATCCAAAATATTTGTGCTAAGTTTTTAAAAATAATTAAGATGATTTTTATTAAAGATTGCCAAGATTTGTATAATACAAAAGAATAAATTTAATATTAGATTTATACAAAGAATTTCAATTTAGTGCAATCTTAAATTTTCTCTTCTGCAAGTAACTTCTTACATAAAAATAATTGATGCAAACAAATAATTCCCAGCTACAAGTTAGTGATGTAAATGAAGGCAGAAGTACCTGATTGCTTTGGAACATTACGCAGTTACTATGGCCCTGCTTATTTATGCAGTGGATGAGTTTTTGGTCTTCATTTGCGGTCCATGGACCCTTCTTCACTCTCCCCTCTTCGCAACAAGGACCGCCCCATCTCTCCTATTTTCTATCACTGTACAGGAAAAAATTAATTCAATAATACAACTACTACTGATCATTATTTAGTATGGCCATCTAAAGAGTATCGTGTGATCTCAATGTTCTATATGGTGCATTTCTAGGTTTGTTTAAAATCATAATAATTTTATCACTTGTAAGCTTTATTTTTTCTATACGGAAAAAACCTTTCTGATCTACTATATTATTTTTTGCTTTAATTTTATTTGTGCTTTCAAACAGATTTGGAAGAAAAAAATAGCAAAGAACTTGTACAGACCTTGGATCGACTCCTTCAAAGGTGATTGTTGACAGTCCCCTTCAACTGCATCAAATCTTTCCATCATTATATTGCAGATTCTCATTGTACAATTAATCAACTGCATCAAATCTTTCAGCTCTTTGCACAATTTGCAATTCTCTCTTCCAACAAGCTTTGTATACTGCAGAATAATTCTTCTTTATAATTTCTTCCATCCTGTCTTTTCCACTCCCATCGGCAGACCCTTCCACTTCCAGCGGTTACTCTTCCGCTCCTCCACTATAGGGGAGAGGACCCAGCACTTGAGCATGTTTCAATAGTTGTGATAGTAGTTGTTTATATAATACCCAATATTTTTATCAATATTGGACCAATAGTTGTGACTTTAAAGTTGTTAGTGTTGATGATAACTACCCATAATTAAACAAAATGTATTCTTTTGATCTAAAAAGCAACCAATCATGTGATTCCACATTAGCGCTCAATAAAACATGCTGTGAATTCACAAGTATTGGTCTCACTTTTTTTTGGGGCCTTTTTGACACCTTGACAAAAAGCATGCTGATGTGGCATCATATTTGATGATGTGGCCCTGAAACCTTAGTTATAAGCAGGGGACTTGCCATGTAAGCTGCTGTAAAAAATTGGGAGTGATTTGAAATTTCCACGTAGGATAATTAGAAGCACGAAGTTAGGGTGCACAACTACTGGGTCCTTTCCCCTAGTTAGTTTAGTATGGTGACTCTTCGACTGCCCACTACTCACATCCATTTCCATGGTTACGTTTGTAACAGTTTAGCTTTCTTTTTTATGTACTCAGGGCTTTTGACTGATAGGATGCCTCTCGACGTAATCAA
The DNA here is from genome assembly GCA_007258455.2 of Sequoia sempervirens. Lineage (NCBI taxonomy): Eukaryota > Viridiplantae > Streptophyta > Pinopsida > Cupressales > Cupressaceae > Sequoia > Sequoia sempervirens. The sequence continues at coordinate 54,763 of VDFB02274301.1, read as the reverse complement.
AGATCAATACAGACCTGCCAACATTTGACAACGTAACCTTATTTTTATATAGATATATTTACTTTTATAAATATTATAGATGTAAGTAATGCATATATATTATTTCTTATCATTTTTTCAAAATAATATATGAATATCAAAATAAAACATTATTTTTTATAATTTCATTTTTTAAAAATAAAAATAATAATTTTTTATATTGAAAATTCTTTCTATAAATATTCAAGTTGAGAAAGATGATGATCATTAAAAAAAACTAGATCAAAATATAGATGTAAGTAATGTATATATATTATTTCTTATCATTTTTTCAAAATAATATATGAATATCAAAATAAAACATTATTTTTAATAATTTCATTTTTAAAAAATAAAAATAATGATTTTTTATATTGAAAATTCTTTCCATAAATATACAAGTTGAGAAAGATGATGATCATTAAAAAAAAACTAGATCAAAATAAAAAGAGTTGGAATGACGAGCTTTGATTTTAATATCGGTACACAAAAATTACTCTTTAAGGAAAGGACTTGAGCTCATTTTCATATTTATTTGATTAGCTTTAGACCCAGCATGTAAGGATTGAGCATTGTTTTAATTTTTTATTTATCAATTATTTTTGGGAGTTTTAGCTTTATATAATACTATTTTTAGTTTGTAAGAAGATATTAAAAATATTTAGATTGTACTTTAAACTTAAAAGAAGATTTTTTTAATAAATATTTTTTTGAATTTTTGAATAGTTTTTATTAATACTTACCATGATTGTTATGAGGTTTTTTTGTACTTAACAAGTTATTAATAATTTAATTTTCAATCCATTATTTTTTTTAATAAATTAAAAATAAAATAAAATTTTATAAAATTAATTTGTAAAATATTTAACTTTATTAATTATAAGAATTATTTTTCAATGTGTTATTGATTGATTTTAAAAAGGAAAAAACTAAGTATTATGTGTTATTTTATTAGTTCCTACCAAAGGAACTATAGGCACTGCAAAATCCTAACTAGTTATTAATGTTTTGAATTTCAACCAATCAAAATTAATTATTTTCTTTTATACATTATATTTGAAGTTTTTTCTAAAGTTAAATGCATGTTTTTTAACTTTTCTAATTTTCAAAATTATTTTTCTTAAATATTATTGGCTAAAAAATTTTAAGGGATAAGGGCGGATTATGCGGAATTGAGTATAATATTTTTTATTTTTCAATTTCATTGCTTTTTTTGAGGCATTTTTTTAGCCACTTCTCAACTAATAAACTAATATTTGCACATTCAAATGTAAAAATTATGGCAAAGTTAAAGTTAGAAATGTTAATTTATAATAATTACAATATCATTCATAAAGCTCATTTTTATTTTGCAATTTTATTGGTTTTTTTTTTTTGCCACTTCTCAACTAATATTTGCACATTCCCAAATGTAAAAATTATGACAAAATTAAAGATAAAAACTATTAATTCAAAATTAAAGATAAAAACTATCAATTCAAAATTAAAGATAGAAACTATTAATTTATAATAAAATAATAATTGTTTTTGGAATAACTTGATATTTGAAATCAACTATTTAAGATAAATATTTATTAATCCATTATTATAGTTAATATTGATTCATTATTATAGTTAAAATTTATTTGTTAAGATAAATGTTTAGGAGGAAGATAAATTTATTATTGATTGTTTAATTATTATAGTTAAGATAAATTTCAATACATTTTTAATATTTTTATTATTAAAGTTCTTATCATTATTTCATGTATAATTTTATATGGGTTAATTTTTTATATTTGGATTTTTTAAAATTATTTATGCAAATTTATTTAAGATAAAGTAACAAATTTAAATATATTTTTTATATTTTCTATTTTATCAAAAAAGTAAAATTCATTAAATATTTTAAATAATTTTGCATAAATAATTTAAAAATTATGAAAAAATTAATAAAATTATTTATTTATTATGAAAGCATAGATATTTATTAGAAAAATTTATATAAAATAAATTAAATACAATACAATCAATATTTATATAAAATAATATCATATAAATCCTAAACAAATAGAATAAATTTATTAACATATAACAAATATATTATAAAATAAACAACAATACATAAATAAATTAAAATTAATTATTAACAAATTTAATATATACTTTTTTAAAACTAACATTAGTAGTTTTGAATGGGATAACCTATGGGAGCTATTAAATTATGACAAAATTAAAGATAGAAACTATTAATTTATAATAAAATAATAACTGTTTTTGGAATAACTTGATATTTGAACTAAAGGCACTACCTTTATCTTAACTCGTTATTATTAATTCTATTTTTGACAAATGAGAGTTCTTTTTTTTTAATTGAAAAAATATTTATGTATTGTTAAAATAACATGCAAAATATATAACAAAACATATTTCACAAATTAATTTTCTCAAATATAATTGGCAGGAAAGTTTTTACCGATATAAGCGATTTATGGATCCATTATCATAGTGGGGATTCTAATGACAGATGGAAAGAGCAGATTTGGAAAAACTAAATTGAAACTATTATCAACTATGATATTATTTCAGGTTAGACAGTTCGAAAATCACATCAAAGAAAGCAACAACTATAATATTGTGTGCACTATCGAGAGAAAATTGGGAATTGTTTATTGGTAACTATTTTATCATTTGAATATATTCGATAAACATACTTAAAAGTTTATTGTGAATGCAACCTCGAATGTAGTGCAGATTGGGCTATCTTCTGTAGATGCAATTGTAGAGGGTTGCTCAGCTTGTGAAGATCTTGGTTGTGATGGCACGGGTAACCTTCAATTCTAAACACTGCATTTTTTTATATGCTTAAAAGGATTCTCTTGGCTTGATAAATATTGGGTGAGATTATAGGTGGCATGTAAAGGTGTGATATAAGCTTGAACTATATTTTAAATATTTTTGAACTGAGTAAGCTCTATGCTTGACGAAGGGGGTAGTAGATGCTTGTTTGAGCAGGAGGTGGTTAGAAAAAAAACTCAGTTGAGAACCTTCTTTAGTTCATGTTTCTAGATTGCATTGTTTGGGGGAATTTTTTTTTTTGGAGTTGCATAGGCTAATTATAAGTAATAAGAGTTGTTGTAGTTTACATTGGAGCTCTTTATACGCCTTTAATGACATTGTATTACTTGTAAGTGACTGAAATTAGTCGCATGAGGAGTATGATTTTGATGTGATGCAATGCATACCCTTTATTTATGCATGGATGATTTTACTTCTATATGTTGTGCAACAATGTTATATGATGCTTATAAGATGCTATTTTGATGTTATATGATGTATTTATGGATGCATTTATTTCCGATGATGTATACATTATGATTATGACTAACAAATCTATATTATGTCGTTTTATGATATGCAGATGTATTTATGTGATGTGCAATGATACTGTCTATATGATGATCTATTTATGTTGATGCAAATGATGATGTGATATGTGATATGGAATGTAATATGAAGAATGATATGGTATATACGTGAAATGTTTATGTGAATCATGCTTATATATGAACGGATTATGGATATATGTACGTTTTGTATGTGATGTAATGAATTATGCTTATATTATGTAATGAATGATTTATGATGCTATTTATGAAATGACATGAATGATGTAATGTGGATGCGATGGTCGTGATATGATGCAAATGAGGTGGTTTCATGTAATGCAAATGAGATGGTTTTTAAGATGCTTAGAATAACAAATGTTATTATCCTAAACATATTAAATGATGATGTAATGTATGTGATGCATTTAAGATGATGTAATGATATGTCTATGCAAAGTGGTATGATGATGCGTAATGAACGTAATGTGTGAGATGATGCCATGATGTTATGCAAGTATGTATGCGATGGATTATCTTATAATGCTTATGTACCTATTATGTATGTTTATGCAATATGTGATAATGTTAAATGGTTATGAAATGCAAATGAATGTTTATGTGGTGATTGATATAATGCCATACGATGCAATGTAATGGGTGAAATGCAATGAAATGGATGCACCTATCTATTCTATGATAACCTGTTTATAAGATGATTGAAATGCAATGCGTATGTTTCCTATATGATACATTTATGCAATAGGGTAATGGTTTGTGGATGTAGGATTGACGATGATGATGGTGAAGATGATCAACTGTCATAGTACCTTGTTAGTGCGGTTAGCAAGGAAAGAAGAAGTCATTTCAACAAGACACAAGATCATGCAAAATGCAAATGATGATGATGATGATTACTTGTCGATGAATTAAGATTTTCAAAGGGCCAAACTTTCTTATGTTTGATAACGCATCTGGTACGATGCATCAAGGTATAAAAAACTAGGATGGCATTGTACCTAGTGTGATGGATTTTGATTTGACAATCAGATAGGAGTATTAATGTTATAATGTAGAAATGTGTCTTTGGGTCTAAGTGCTTCTATAGCATTTTAAGAATTTTATGAAGCTTTTTAGCTTATGTCTTCCAGCATGCATTTCATTTTCTCAGTTAGATTTTTTTTTCTTACAGGATGTGCTGGATGGGGATTTAACACCCACATTGTGCATATTGCAACAAGAGAAATATGTGCTTTTTGATTTACATTTGGGTGTTATAATTGTGTGAAACTATTGTTTGTTTTGTTTTAGATGCCATTTAAAAAAAATTGTGAAATTGTCATTGCATGTTTAGGCTTGCAATTTTTTTCAATGAATTGGTATTCAAGTTTTTCTTTTACTATTTGAAGCCATAGGTCAAATTATTGTGCATAGCATTTTGACATGGACATGCACAATATCAACTTTTTCTATACTGCAACTATTTTTATCAAATTCAAACCTAGTTGTCACTCTTTAGATAGATGACTTGTTATATTGTTTTTGATCAGTTGTGAGTGATCTTCTAAATCCAATTTCTAATTTAATTCATATAATCTATTTTTTGCGCTAATTTTTTTCTTCTATGATCACATGACTAACCAAATATATAGGTTGCTTTGGTTCATCAACTTGGGTCAGATTATAAATATCCCTTTTGGTTTCTAATTTTATAGTTTTAAAATTATTTCTTGCTTGGATTTTTCTAAAATATTTTGTTTTTGGCTCATGATCTATATGCATCTCATGAGCTGTTGGCTTAGGTACATGCGCTCGAACCTATTTTATTTTATTTTTAGATTCCTTTCTAGAGATTTTTTGCACACTTGCATTTGACGATTTCTAATAAAATGTGATGAATTCAAGTTCATATGCTTTCATGTTACCTTTTGTGGCTTTCAGATTGTGTTACATGGCCACTTTTCCACTTACGAAATTGTAATTTTATTATTTAGTTCTTCAAGGCCCCTTATTTTGGGTTAATTGATGGGTTCAAAAGTTTATCAACTGAAAGCCTTATCCATTGAATAGAAGTAGCCCTTTGAGATTTATACAAATATTTGGACACAACATTTCCTATCCCTTTACAAATGTAGTGATTGTTTAATATTTTTTTATCCCAGACAAGTCAGGTAATTAAATCAAGCATCTTTATCATCTCTTATGTCTTTGGATTGGCCAATAATATTTTCATTCTCAACTCTAGCCTCTCTGAATGTGTGTTTGATTCCTATATGTGTTCTAGTGTTGGATAGTTTCTTTTTTGGGGCAATGTTGTTCGTGTCACTTCTTTAAATAATTAATGCAAATGTTTGGGTACATTAGTAGGTCTCTTACCATTTGGTCTTGCTACTTTCTAGTAGCCATTTACAAAACTACACTTATCATAATTACCCATAAACTAATAATGGAAGGTTCAATTTTTAGTAATTCTTTAGCCACATCAATTCATTTTTTCTTAAGAACCATAATACTTTAGTAATTCCTTATCCAAAAATACTTGAGCATGGAAGGTTCAATTTTTAGTAATTCCTTATCCACAAATACTTTAGGGGAGAGGACCTAGTAGTTGAGCATGTTTCAATAGTTGAGATAGTAGTTGTTTATATAATTCCCAATAGTTGTTACATGACTACCTTAACTTAAACAAAATGTATTCCTTTGATCTAAAAAGAAACCAATCATGTGATGCCACATCAATGCTCAACTACCCATGATGTGAATGCACAAGTATTGGTAACAGGTTTGTTTTGGGTCTTTTTGGACACCTTGACAAAAAGCATGATAATGTGGCATCATATTTGATGATGTGTCCATACAACAAAAGTTATAAGTAGGTGACTTGCCAAGTAAGCTGTTGTAAAAAAATTGGAGTGATTTGAAATTTCCAAGTAGGATTTTGAGAAGCACGAAGTTAGGGTGCACAACTACTGGGTCCTCTCCTATAGCTACTTCCACCTGGACAAACCTTGGAGCAGAACATAAGGCTATCTTTCCATTTCATCTTACAATATTTTCATAAACTTGAATAGCAGCTGAAGTTGATAGATCCGAAGTTTGCAATTTAGTTACAATGTTGAGAGCAAGGCAGAAACACAAAAGCTCCAGAACAACACCTTTTTAGATCTAGAAGAGTAACTTGATTTGGAAGACAAGATAAGTATGAAATGGTAAAATAAAAAAAGCCATTCATGCTCATCATTTATTGGTAAAGACTGTCATTTGGAAAAAAAAAATTATAGCAAAATGGTTGGACTATTTTTGAAAGAAAAACTTATTGAGAATAGAAGAATTTTCATCAACACAATTCCTAACTAGAGAGTGTCAAATCATTTACCACTAAGTTTTCAAATCTTGCACGATTTACAAAGTTTAAGAGAATTTGGCTTCCCTATCCCTATTTTAAATAGGTCCCCAATACTTTAATATTATTACCCAAGTTGTTTCCATTAGACTTCAAACTATCTAAATGTCTTCTCTAAAGGGTTGAAATAACAAAGCATTTAGTAGCATTTCTTGTTCGCATATAACCAAATAATTGTTCGCATATCTTATAGGAACACACTTTGCATCATAGCCTGAATTAATAAACCCTTACAATAAGTTGAAAATGATATATTTATGTTAAGAGATACAAAAAAAAATACTAATGTGGGTAAAGGAGACAGAGAGACAATATCAAGACACACCATATCAACTGTATCATCATGCTTATTTCTCCTCACAAAAAAAGTGTAACACAAAACAAGCCATCTTCTAACTAGTAAGAGATAATGCTTTAGATTTTGACAATTATCCAAAATACATGACTAAATTTTGATATTTACTTTACATATATCATTTGGTAGCTATGTAAGTTTCACAAACATCATAGTCAAAACTTTGGACTCTCAATTATATACTTCTTCTTTTAGACTGGGGGCCATACACAACATTTTCTTTTGTGACATTGTCCAAAAACCTCAACAACAAAATTCATTGCAACACCCCAAATACATTCATTTCTCAATCGTATGAACACAACAATATTGCTTTGTTTAAGATAAATATATCATAGAGATTATCTAAATAAGTATAATAATATTGCGTTCTTTTTAAGTCATGACCATGCTAGATGCCAATTTGGTTTAAAAGATCCCTTTCCATGTATTTTTTCCATAAAAATGGCAAAGGCCTTTAGTACACAACTTATACTAGCCAGTATGTTACAAAAAATTACATGATTGCCAATTCTAGCAGCACAAGCTAGTACATAAAGTTTGTAGATGTTACTTGACTTACAAGATAGATGAGTTTTCTGGAGGAGATGCAAATAAATACAAATTTTCAATTAGTGATAATTATTGGAACTATGTGTAAAATCTAGAGATTTGTGTTTGATTGCAAAGAGTTATCTCTTGTGATTTATGAGAAAATTATTATTTCTATTCCAATTGATCATAACAAAAAGAAGTCCAATTTTGAAAAGAATATAACATAGAACCAAAAAGAAATGAAAATCCCAAACAAAGATTGTCAAGAGTGTATCTCATTTATCTTTTATTTAATCTTTCTCTTTATGTCTACAATTTCATGAAGTTTTTCTGATCATGTAAATAAAATGTTGATGGATATGTAACACATTTAGTGCACTCATGCCCTAGTTCATCATATCTGGTAGAGAGCATCTCCATCTAGAGATGACCTTATAATTTGGTTATGACTTATCCAGAGATAGTGATGTCGACAAAAATTCAAATGAGACAAGCTAAGGGTATACACATCAATGTCTAAGTTAAACAATTAATACCCTAGACAAATATCAGTTCACACAGTGATGAGTCTACAATACAAAATTGTTATTCTAAATGGTAGGCTTATAACTATACTATCCTAGAAATGCATGAGCATTGTCTAGTCACCTTGAATAGTTAAGGAAATATTTGAACTCATAAGTATTTACATAATGCTAGCAACATGTAAATTGTGCTTTCTTCATGGCCTAAAAGTACAACCAAAGCATTTCAAAATTTTGAAGTGAGCAAAATTCTATTGTTATCAGGGTCATTTTCTAATGGAAGACAAAGTTGACTCTATCAATGATCAAATTCCTAAATTTAGGTGACAATTGCTTTATCCCGACCAAAACTTATTGTTATCAGGGTCATTTTGTAATGGAAGACAAAGTTGACTCTATCAATGATCAAATTCCTAAGTTTAGGTGATAATTGCTTTATCCTAACCAATTGTTCCTAAAACACAACAAACTGAACAAATACAAACAAAACTATTCTAAAACTTTCTAGCAGGAACTTCACTACTTTGCAGCTCTTGTTTTACTTTGTTTTTACCACTAACTATTTTTTTTTCCTTTGTTTTTGCCGAAACGGTGAGGGTGGTTCTGAGGCGGCCGTGTTTTGCATTTCATTTCACCTTTTTTTTCGCTGCCTTGTTTTTCATTTGGGGTCCATAATTATCTTTGGAGTCAATTCCACGCGAGTTTCCCGTGCATTTGGATGGCAGTGTTTTGCATTTCATTTCGCCTTAAAAATAGCATTTTTACGCCGAAGGTGTTCCCTCAATGAAGTTTGCCAATTCACTTTCTCTATCGACAGTTGAAAAAAGGATGCAAGACCATCCATAATAGATCTTTATCGTCCATCATTTTTCGTCATTTTATTGACTGTTTTCGTTGTTTTTTTGGCTGCTTTTCGTCGTTTTTTCTTGCTTTCCCCGCTGCTACTGACATTACGAGAATTCTGAACACCGCTTTTGGTTTTCGCACACCCATTTTTTACCGTCTTGGTTTTGCCCTCACCGACTGCCACATAGGGTTTCGTAATATTTTCCCCGCAAACTCTGCACTTTTTACTCATCCACCACGCTGAAAATCCTTTTCATTTTTCTGTTGTTTTCACTTTTCACCGTTTTCCACATTCGTCGGTGGCAGGAAACTTTATCTTTAGCGGGTTTGCAAGTCTTGTTTGTGCCTTTCTCAAAGGCATGCCAATACTAGGGTTGATATTTGCAATGATGAGGGTCAGTAAACTACTTAATGCCGAGTAGGATTGGCAACCACGTGTTTGATATTTTGATCTCCAATCGTTCACAGCATGACACATTATTCGCATCGTTCACAATATTCAGCAGCGAAATGCTAAGACAATGACAAAATATAATACTACAATTTTTAGTTAACTTTCTGATACGCGTGGATTATTAAATATTATGGGCATTGGGATTTTACTTAAGAATTTATTAACTACATAAATTTATTATTTATTATTAATTGTTTAAAAAGTATTTTTATTAATATTTGTTATAATTTGACTTTATATTTAGTTTATTTATTTAAATTTTAAATTTAGATTTAAATTTGAAATTTATTTCAATTATCTATGTTTTTAATGAAATTTCAAATATTAATTAAAAATTATTAGAATTATTCAAATTTATAATTATTTGTCTTATTAAAATTTTAATATCGTAAGATAATCATACTTTAATTTTAAGTTTAATTTATATAATAATTAAAATTTTAATTGTTATAGAATATTTATATTTTTAAGTTTTATTTTAATTTATATAATAAAAATATTATAATTTCGTTATAGTTTGACTTTGCATTTAGTTCATTTTTTTTTAATTTTCATTTTTTTTAATAAATCATTTAATTATTTGTCTTTTTATGAAATTATAAATATTAATTATTACAAGTTTTTAAAATTAATTTAATTTATTTGTCTTATTAAAATTTAAATTATTGTAGAACATATATATTTTGAATTTAAATTTCAATTCATGTAATAAGTAAACTTCAAACTTAAAATCTAAAGTATAAGTTATAGAACAAGAGAGCGCGCAAGAGAGACATAAACTAACTTTTGATTAATCTGTTTAGTTTTTTTTTTTTTAAAAGAAGGGGTAAAAATTTTATTCAATCAAAACAACAGTACAAGGCAAAAGCAAGATGCCCACCAAGGCAAGACCACTACAAGAACCACAAAAAACAACCTTACAAATTCATGTCTTCCACTGATAACTTCTCCAGGGTCTCAAGGTAATCAGAAGGTAAGACCTCCCTTCCACTAATATCCCAACCATCCACATTCTCAGAAGCCCACTTCGCCAAACAATCAGCCACTCTGTTCCATTCTCTAGGGATATGACAAAAGGAGACAGAATCCAAGGAACTGCATAGACTCGGAATCTGTCTAACCACAGAGGCTAATTGCCAATTAACATCACCTAATATTTGGTTGTTCAGCATATCCACCACAATCTGAGAATCAGACTCACAAATGATCCTCCTCCAACCTAAAGAGTATCCACGCTCAACAACAATCATAATAGCAAGTGCCTCCATCAGATTATTAGAGTGCTGACCTTTGTAAATAGAGAAGAAAAACACTGCACTGCCATCATTACCTCTACCAATACCCCCAACACTAGCATGACCAGGATTCCCACGAGAAGAACCATCAGTATTAATCTTAAGGACCCCCACCGGGGGAGGCGACCAACTCCCCTCCCGACAAACACGTTGCCTGATATGACGGGGTCTTCTTCCCGCAATGCTTCCCCTTCTACTATTCCCCAGGTTCAAATTTCGCAAGATAGTAAGATCACCAGGATCAATATTTTTAGACATATCACACTTCGCAGAAATAGTCTCCTGAAGCCTGCTAATTATCTTCTTCCACAACTAAAAACTCCCCAAATTGGAGCCACCAAAGACTCTACGGTTCCTCTCCAACCAAAGGTTCCAGAGGATAAAAATAGGACCAACAGACCAAGCCACCTGCAAGAAAGGAGTCTTCGCTGGAGGCCTGCCCAAACTCTCCCAGAATTCAATCAGGGAAGAAGCATGAATACAACCATGATGCCAAGCCTCCCACCATCTATGCCATATCTCTCTAGAAAAAGGGCAATGAAAGAACAAGTGGGAGGTACATTCCTCACTGTGCGAACAAAGGAAGCAAATAGAAGGACCCTAGAAACCACGCTTGCGGAGATTTTCCCAAGTGAGGCACTTCTTCTGAGCAACCAACCATAAGAAGAAATTGCATTTGGGCCAAGAAAAGTTGTCCCAAACTTTCTTCCACCAATGCACCTCCGCGAGACCATATAAGTTCTTGTCAAGCATAGCATAGCCTTGGGTCATAGTAAATTTACCATTTGGACTAGGACTCCAAGCCAACACGTCCCTCTCATTAAGGGAGTTGCAGAGCCTGCCCTCCAAAATTCTAGTAAGGGTAGCACAATCCTCATCAGAACCCCCCATGGGCCACTCCTGCGGGTCCTTCCAACAAGCCACCACCGCCTGACCAATACGCTTGATAGTTTTAAAATGCTCCACCTTTGTCCAACCAGCCTCAGAAAAAATATGGCAAAGAGGCTGAAGCTGAGGGAAGCTATAAAGAATAGGAGGGTGGCCATCCCAAGAGTCCTGCCAAAACAAAGCATCAAAGCCTCTACCACAGATCCAAAAGAGACCCTCCTTAATCAGCTAAGCTCCCTTCTTAAGGGTATCCCAAATACAAGAACCTTTACCCACCAAATCAAGCCGTGGTACATCAAGGCTATTAGCACTAGGAAGATACTTATGGGAAAGTATCTTGGCCTAATCCTGATCCTGGTGGTTGCACCACCTCCAGTAAAGCTTGGTAGCCAAGGCTGTGATAGCAAGAGCCATAAACCTAAGACCAAGGCCCCCGGCATGCTTCGGCCTGCATATAGACTCCCACTTGACTAAACTCCACTTTGAGGAAAGAAGGCTACCAGACCAAAGAAATTTCTAAGACAGAGCATCAAATTCCCTCACAAAGGTGGCAGGGGGAACTTGCACACAACACCTATAAATGGGGAGGGCCTGCACCACAGTCTTGAGAAGAACCACTCTCCCAGTAGAAGATAACCATCTGTATGTCCAATGACTAACCTTACTCCGAAATTTGTCCAAAATTCCCTGCTAGTAATCTCTATGCTGAGATCCCAAAGCCAAAGGGGATCCCTAGGTACATCAAGGGGAGATAACCAATTTGAAATCTAAGGATCCTAGCAATCCTGCTCTGAATAAGCTGAGGAGTATTAAAGAAATAAATGGAGGATTTGTCATCATTGATACGCTGACCTGAAGCCTTCAAATAGATGTCTAAGGCTCTCCTGAAGTTCACTGCCTCACTAATTCTAGCCATGCCCATCAACCCAGTATCATCCACAAACTGAAGATGAGAGTAGGAAGGAAGATAATTGTTCCAGCTCCAACCTTGGATAAAACCCTGCCTCACCTGAGACTTAATAAATCTTCCAAGGCCCTCCGCCATGAGAATGAATAAATAAGGAGATAAAGGGTCCCCTTGCCGGAGACCCCGAGAGGCACTAAACAAGTCAGAAGGTTCCCCATTAATGAGGACAGAGAAGGAGGATGAGGTCACACAACTAAGAACCCAGTTAACCCACTCCTCATCGAAGCCAAAAGTCAAGAGAATTTTTTGCAAGAACTCCCAGCTCACCCGATCATAAGCTTTAGCCATGTCAAGTTTGATGAACATAGCCCTCTCCTTAGAATGAGCCATAGAATGAATAGCTTCCATTTCTATCACAACACCATTCAAAATTTGTCTTCCTTCAACAAAACCACCCTGCTCAGTGGAGATCAGAGAACTGAGGAGTGGTTTGAGTCTCTCCGCAATCAATTTAGTGATGATCTTGTACACAACATTACATAACACAATAGGTCTGAAATGAACCAACTGATTAGCCCCCTCCCTCTTAGGTATGAGAGCCAAGAAAGTAGAATTCATGGACTTGAGCATCTATTTGTTCCTATGTGATTCCTGAACCACCTCGAGGAGATCAAACTTTATTATTTCCCAGAACTCCTGAAAAAACTCTATCGGAAACCCATCCGGGCTAGGAGCCTTACCTTTTTTCATATTAAACACCACTTTCTCTAGCTCAGGTAACAAAATAGGACATAAGAGAGCTCCATTCATCTCAACAGAGACCAGGTGGGGAATACAATCCAAGATGGCCCTCTCCTCAGCCCTAGCAGCAAGATCCTCCCTAGAAAATAGGTTTGAAAAATAATTGACTGCTTCCCTGGAAATATCAGCACTGGAGGAGAGATGAGCCCCTTCAGTTGATACAACAGAGGAGATAGAAAAAACCTACCTCCGAGCCTTAACCGAATTATGAAAGAAAGCAGTGTTCCTATCCCCCTCCTGAAGCCAATCAACACGAGATTTCTGCTTCCAGAAGATCTCCTCCTGAAGTTCCCACTCTTCTAATCCCTTGAGAGCCAAGGACTCAGCTTTACTTAGATCAGAGGTCAACCCTTGGTCCCGAATCTAACGGGTGATGATATCCAACTTGGCTTGAGCTGCCAACTTCTGAGCATGAAGGTTCCCAAAACATTGTTTATTCCATCTCTTAAGTCTGTACTTCACATGTTGAAGTTTCTTACTAAAAGTAAACATGTTTGTCCCATGGGCAGGCATCCCCTCATACCACCAATCCACCATAAGATCATGCAGAGACTGATCTCTTAACCACATTAACTAAAATTTGAAAGAAGGATTTTTGGTGACTCCATAAACAGTGACAGAGAGCTTGATAGGCCAGTGATCAGAGCCCCTCCAATTGAGAATTTCTGAACTGGTGATCAACCTACTGTTCATCCAATAGCACGAAACCAAAAATCTATCAAGCCTTTATGAGATGGCCTCAACACCACATCTCCTATTATTCCATGTAAAGACTCCATTGGTTGGCTTCACATCAATGAGATTCAAGGAGCTAATCATATCCCTGAGCAGACTTACAAAAGGGTCCAGCTTGGCTAACCCACCTTGTTTTTCATCCAAGCTAGTAACAACATTAAAATCACTAGCCATAATCCATGGGAGAAACGGGTCTAAGGATCGAATGAAACTGATGTGAGCCCAGAGATTTGACTTACCAGAGAAATCAGTAGGAGCATAGATATTAGAAAAAAGACACCTCTCTCCAATCTCCAAACTAGAGGCAACCAGAGAAATGGAAGACCGACTAGAACTCCACCATATGGGGAAAACTTTCCTCAGGTTCCAGAAGCAAGACACCCCCCCGGAATTGTTCAAAGCACCCACCCCCTGCCAATTACCCTAGGGCCAGATATGCAGAGCACAATTATCCAAACCTTCCACTGTAAGCTTAGTTTCTTGAATAAATACCACATCAGGAGACTGAGATTCAATTAGTCTGCGAACAACCTTTTGTCTAGGGATGTTGTTCAACCCCCTTACATTCCATGATAAAACAATCATTTATGGGGGTGGGAAAAGTGGGAATCAATAGGTTTCACAGACCCAAACTCAACCAAAGTATCACCCATAATCTTGACCTTCTCTTGATCAGTCTTCCTTCCACTCCTTGACGGTTTATCAAGCGGCCCCTTTTTAAAGGATTTCTATTGTAAACCTAAACCAGGCGAAGCTTTGTTACCCTTCACAAAATCTGAGGCCCCCTTAGGAGCAGGAGGATTAGGAGCCACCACCATAGAATCCTTTGTAGCCTGTGACCCCTGAAGGTCCCTGATATCCTGAACCTGGGAAGGCAAATCCTTAGCCAACTAAACAACCTGATGGTCCTCTGGAGATAAAAACTGTTCCTCTATCTTTGCATCCTCCTCCTGAACTGCATGCAGACCCTTAGCCCCAGAAGAGAGCTCAACTGGAATACCTTCCTCTTGTACCAAATCCTCCAGAACATCAAACCTGTTAAAAGTGCCATCATTTTGTCTATCCAACCAGGTTCTCTTTTTTCCCTTACCTTTGTTACGGAACTTAACCTGAATAAATCCCTCATTATCCTCAGGTTCATTGGACAAAGGAGCCTTCCCCTTGACCCCCCTAGGAGGTCCAGAGGATGCCAAGGGGGAGGATTTATTTCTAGGGAATTTGCGGTGTAAATGACCATATTCATGACAAATTCTACATCTAAAAGGTAGGGTCTCGTAATCTAGCTGTTGGATCCAAGAAGAAGATCCCAAGCGAATTTCCATAGAATCTGGTAACGGGTTATTTAAATCAACTTCTACACAAATACGAGCAAAGGAAATTACCTTACGATCTTGAGTTTGTTTAGCCGATCCCACCGGTTTTCCAAGAAGCAATGAAATTGAGTGAAGAATATCTTCCCTCCAGAATTCCAAAGGAAGCCTCGGCAATCGAACCAACACAGGAACTCGCGAGGGGATCTCTTCGACAGAGTTGAAGCTCATGTGCCAAGGCTTAATAAAGAGCCCCACCTGGTTAAAGAAATAGGGGCCCCCTTCAAAAGCCCTATTCCTATCTGACATGCTTGAAAAAATAACTAGAAAGTAATTATTAGCAGCCAAAATAATCTCCATATCACCTTCGGGGTTCCAAACTCGACATGACCAGGAATCCAACACAGGTAGAGAAAGATGAAGGCCCAAAAATTTGCAAATAAGGGCATGATTACACTAATATTCAACATCCTCTACAACTTGTTCAGGTTGAATAACCAAAACTGGTCAATCCTCGGATCTCTCCAAACATCCGTTTATTTTTTAACTCGAAATACCCCTTTTGAAGAGGAGACCCCATCTCCAGACTGGGGTTTACCCATCGGATCCTTACCACTGGCATGCAACGAAGAAGATGGCTCAACCATCTCCAAGTCCCCAGAGGAAACTTTAGATAAAACGAAACCCTGATTCTCCATAGATCGCATAACACCACCCCACCAAAAAGGAGAGAGATGGGGACAGAGACCCACAGTCTCAAATCGCTGAACCCACCCACCAAGGAAATGCTGTTAACAGCAAAAAATGCAGAAGGAAGTTCTACCCACAAGCAAGACAATGGCCGAGATCCCAACCCGACCTGCGCACCCCTAAATATTAGCAGACACCCCTAACCCCGAGAGCACACCACCAGCTTGGCCGTCGTGCCCAGACAGATCGCAGAACAAAAGAGCTAGGGCACGTGGGCCTGAGCTCTCACCCAGACGCCGCACAGATCCATCATGTCTTATGAACAGATTAACTCTAATCTGTTTAGTTTATTAAACTCATTCAATTTTTTAATTTTATATAGTACGAATACTTCTCCATTTGACTTTTGGTTTTTTTAATAAAAAATTTGTTGTATATTCTTAAATTCATAAAGTTTTTAATATTTGATGATGATATAATATATAAAATGTGTTGTGGTATTGATAATTTTAATTTTTGAATTGTGATGTCATCTTAATAAAAGATTTTAAAAGATGCCATAAAACTCTTACAAAATTTGTAATATTATTTTATATATTATATTTTATTCTATTGTGAATTGCTAGTGGTGACTTTTCCTTAGGTGAATTTGTCATGGCAGTGAATTTTCCCATGTAATAAAAATTGATGACGGTGAATTTTCCTATAACCATTATTTATATATTATTTATTATACTTGTATTTATATTATATATTATATTGTATAATATATAAATTGATAAATATATGTATATGTATGTTATATTTAATATAATGTAAATTTGGGTTGGGGCCCTAGCTTGGTTGGCTAAATCTTTACCAGCGCACTGCAGTTTATAGGGGGTCGTGCTACCCGATTCCTGCAGTCTAATAAAAATATATATATATATATAATGTAAATTTATTTTCAAAATAATAGTATAATTATATTTATTATTATGTAAATTAATATATAAAAATCTAATAGTTTAATTGATTTATAGAGAAAGCAAGAGAGAGGAAGAAAAAGAAAGATAGAGGGGAAGACAATTTTAAATAGAGAGGTGGATATATAGAGAGAGAAACTTAAAAGATAGAGAATGAGAGAAAGAGTGATATCAGGAGCTAAATTTGTACTCCACTATCATCACCCCTTAAATTGAATAACCACAATTTTGAAGCTCAATTTGTTATTTAAATTAAATATATTTATTTCTTATTATATATGCTATTTTAATTTTACATAATCTAACTTATTAAATATATTTTAATTTTTTTATAAAATTATGTACTTATTAATGCTAACTTTTCTTTATTTATTAGTAGTGATAGTGAGCCATATAATTAAATAAACAAAATAATTAGTATTATTTTTATTTAGTTATTTATTAATTTAATAGACTTACTTTATTATTAAATTAAAAATCTTGAAATTATTATTTTTATTAACATTTAGATTACATATATTTTGAGTTTGCATTTTTTTTCTCTATTTTAGTTTTTAATTTAGATTTAAATTTAGAATTATTAGAATTATTTATGTCTATTTGTCAAATTAAAATAATAATAAAGGTTAGTAGAAGTAGTTCAATTTATAATTATTTCTATTCTATTCAAATTTCAGCTATTACAAGTAGAAAAAAACATATTTTTAACTTTAATCTTAATTTCTAAGATATTTATTTAATTTTTTTGAGATATTTTATAATTTTTTAATAATATTATATATTTATCTTCTTAAGTTTTTTTAACAATATTTTTATTATATTTTTTAAATTATTTTATAATTATAGAAATAATACTCCTTTTTAATTTAATAATGAAATTTGTAAAGAATGTAGATATAGAAAATCAAATCTATTGTTAATTCATTTTAGTATATGATTATAAACACCAAAAATTCATTAGATGGGTGTGAGGTTGTATGGGCCTTGAGACAACTTGACCTCATAATATATCAAAATTCAAGAACATATAATCAAATAATATCTACACAAGTCATTTTGTTGTATATGAAACTCAATCAAAGCAAGTATGGGTATAAGTGGAACATTGACATAGTGGAATTTATGTTAACCAAAGGTGATAAACAAGTGCAAACAAGAGAAGTGAAATAATATATAGAAGGTCAATCCTGAGGGACTCCAACAAACAAAAACATTGTAACTTAGTATACACGCTTGATGAAAATTGACGTCCTATGTAATTTCCAAGTGGCTTCCTTTATTGGTGCTCTCTCTATAATTTCCAACTTACCAATTAGTACAACTAAATGACGTGTCAAATGTACTTGTAAATGTTGGTAAAGAAGTTAATAGTGAGGGAGAGAGAGAGGCACATAGAGAGAGAGGCACACACAGAGAGAGTGAAAATAGAGTATAAGAGATAGAGTGATATCAGGGAGAGTTAGATAGAGTGACATAAAGAGAGATGGGTAGAGACATGTCATTTTGGATTGTTGGCACAAAACACTTGGTAAAAAACTAGACTATCGTAAATTGTCTATCTACATTTCCCTTTATATAAGAGGGAGAGTTAGATAGAGTGACATAAAGAGAGATGGGTAGAGAGATATATCCCCATAGATACATGTCATCTTTGGATTGTTGGCACAAAACACTTGGTTAAAAACTAGACTATCATTTTTCTATCTAAGTTTCCCTGTATACCTCTTATTTCTCTCTTATGCCTTCTATCTCTCTCTCTATTCCTTTGAGCTCTTTCTCTATATATATCTCTCACTATATCTCTATATCTCTCTCTCACTCACACACAAAATATAATACTACAATTTTTAGTTAACTTTCTGATACGCGTGGATTATTAAATTTATGTAGTTAATAAATTCTTAAGTAAAATCCCAATGCTTCTTATCTCTCTATATATCTCCCTATTCTCTCTCTCTCTCTCTCTCCCCCCCCTCATCCCCCTTTATCTCCTCCTTTTCTATCTATATCTCTCTTTCTCTCTCTCCCTCTCTCCCTATTGCAAACATAACATGATCCTATTGTAATGGAACCTGATTATCATCCTAATTGAGAGATTTTATTTTAGTCATGTTTGGATCCCTATAAGTGGATGCATAGTTGATTTGAAGTTGTCAATTCTCCAAAAAAAAAAATTCTAAATGGCCTACCAATTGGCTTCATGTATTACACAAATGTATGCAAAAAATAGATCAAAATTTTTGATAGAAAGAGAGCATTGAGAATATTTTGCAGAATCTTGAGGTAAGTCATTTGCTCTGGTTTGAATTCTCTACAATTCTTTCTATGTTTTATTTGATCTGTAAAGATGTTCTGGGTAATTCTTTTCACGCTATAGTTTTGGTGGAAAACCCCTTTCAACTTCACCTGTATACAGGTAGAGCAGTACAAATTTAGGGGGTATTTCTTTTATATATAATTTTTTCTCCATCTCCGTCTTCATTTCTATGTTCTGAGTCATTCTTGCCCAAAAAAACCACGCTTGAAAGTTTTTAGTTCAGTGTTGTGTATTAATGAAGCATCTGCCGCTGGGAGAAAATTAAACGAGGGTTCAACACATCTCATTAGATTTACATTGTATTGAATCACATTGCATCGCATTTGAGTTTTCAGCCGAGGAAGGCCTAATGGCAACTTTTGCTTTTGCTTTTTATTACTTGTAGGTTTAGCCTTTCATTTTTAACTAACCAATGAGTATTACTTCAGAATTGTCCTGTTTATGCTTGAAAGACAGTGAAAACACCAACTCTTGCACAGCTATCATGCTTGCAGTCGCAACATTAGCCCAAGACCAAATGTCATAGCATCACCTCACCTCCATTCCAGACAAATGATGCAACCAAAATAAGTTCTCTATTCTATGAAATTTAAATGCTGTTTGCACCCATTCACAAAGGGAGCTTGCCTTTTTATGCTGTTTGCACCCATTCACAATAGCAATTAGGCTAGCAAATGGATACAAATCCACTCTGAGCATAAAAGATGAAATCAAAGAATTTGAGGCCCATGTTTCCGGTTGTTGGTTGATTGAAGTTGGCTGCTGAATCAGCCAGATCTGGCAATGCTTGTATATAAGGATAGATTTTAGCTTCCTACCGAATCTTTTTGAGAGATGGTTTTGTAATTGGCATTCGCTTTGCATTGTGTTCCCCACTTTGAACTGGCTACTTATCACAAGTCTGACATGTCTATTCATTCATCTTATGAGAAGGATCTAATGGACTCTCCTCTATTTGGATAGTTTCGAGTTTTTTTTCTTTTATGTTTTGACCAACTGAATTTTGTAGTTCTTAGGAGGTAATGCCTTCAGTATTGAATCCTGGTAGTTGATCTTGATTAGGAGTCTGAGTTTACTCAGATTCTTTGTCTTACAAAGCTCATAATTAATTAAATTTAAGAACACAATTTTAAGGATTCAATTTCTTATATTATTTGGTGGGAACTTTTTAGCGACTGTTTTCCATTCTTGTCTCACATCCAAAATTGGATTCACTTTTGATTCTTTGTTTTCTCCTTTTAGGCCTTTTGATAAACAACACACTTCAAACTTACAAAAATTATCAGATTCATTCTCTGAATTATAAGGAGAAAATTATTCATGTTACATTAGATTACATCTTTACATATTACAATCGTTTACAACAATAAAGATAAAGGGAAGACAGATGCAAAATAGCACATGAGCTGTTAGGTGTTATAAATATAACCCAAGTCTTGGCCTCTGCAAACCATGGGTTTGATCTTTTTGAAGTTTTGAGAAGCTCTTCCTAATGCAAAATAGCCCAGATTTCTTAGCTTCCACATTTTTCAAAGCATACTCACAACCTACCAACACTTCATTGTTGAAGAACATCCGATGAAAGGGGGGAAAGAGGAAGCAGAGCAACCTCCAAAATAGTGGATCTCTTAAATGCCATATAACTCACCTCACTTTCCTTTCCTGGCCTTCCATACATATTTGAAAGCACACCAACAATCTACTTTCACTTTACCGTATGTACAATAACAAGGAAGAAGAGGCAGAGCAACCTCTAAAAGACCTTGTTCTTTGGTTTTCAAAGTGCTTTTACTAATTTAAAGAGAAAGCTATATTTAGATTTAAAACAATATTAGTAAATGAGATCAATTGGTTGGGGCTTTATATATTTGGGAATTTTTTAGTTTGAGGAGAAAATTTTGAGAGCGAATCATCCAAAACAGGGAAAATATATGTATAATACATAGCAAAGAATCTACAAATTTTATAGATTTATGTAAAAGCTATAATGAACACTTGGATCATCCTCAAACCAATTTCACTTGAAAATATGTTTTACTGCTGCCCATAAGAAAATCTTCAGTCAATTTACCTTTTATTTACAAGGATGGCCTAATGGCAGCCTTTCCTTTTGCTTTTTATTACTTGTAGGTTTGTGCAAATTTTGTTAATGGTACTGGTTAAACTTTCCTATTTTTGGGATTTCACTTCATATGTCAAATCTCTAGGTATTCAATCATGTGTGTATTAAAAGAGCTCTGGGGTACAAAATTATGTATACTGAGATTTGAACTGAAACTGAACTTAAAAGAAAAATGGAGAAATAAACAGAGAATAAAACCTCCTATTATTTTATCTTGGAAACTGAAAAACAGGGTTTTATGTTTATCAAGAAAATAGGTAGGAAAGTCTTTTGAAAGACCCAATCCAAACTGTCTTAGATTTACTCACTAATCTACAACTAACTTATTTCTATCAGAACTTACAAATGCAATGTAATATTAATAATATATATTAATAGATATGAAGTGATCAGATTGTCAACTGGCTACTAGCTGATGCACCTATCTGTCGTCTATAACAAAAAATCAGGCCAAGTAAGATACAAAGGCATCACATGTTGATTGTCACAGCCTAATTAATTTGCATGAACCTCACTAATTCATAAGTCCATCTCTATTTGAAATTTTACTTGGATGAGTTCCAAGCCTTAAATAGATGTGTCTCTAAATGGGCATAATAAACCCATGAACATAGGCTACCCCGCTAGATTGATTCACCATGAATAGATTTTGCTTGTAATTTTTTTTAATGAAAATAGGAAAATGTTGTCTAGCTAATGTGCTTCTCATCATTGTGAAACTAGAAATGATTGGAGGGCGTTATTTGATCAAGAGCCTTACCTACTATCTGGAAGTGTTGCCTTGAGGTACAAGATCCTGGATTGATGTGCTTAAAGTGTCAAGGTTCTATCAAATTTAACAGATGATTGAAATATAATTAAGTAGAAACAATTTAGATAGAACTTCTTGCAATGCCTTATTTCTAAATACCACTTCATTGACTACACAACATCTTTTCTTGAGAATCTATACATAGCCAGATCACTTTTCTTGTATTTTAATTACAACTTTCCTGACATATTCTTTTACTATTGAATGTATAGCAGCTGTAAATGCAATGGTTGCCAGACCTTTCCTGGTAATTCAACTTGAGGTAACTCACTTGCCATTATTTATGTGAAAATTTTTATGTTCATTTCATTGTATACATTTTTGGGCAAATTTATTTTCCTTATTCTTTACACTATTCTGCTGACAGCTTTCCTCTCAACTTTATTTACTATTGAATGTATAGCAGCTGCTACTGAAGCTGCAAATGCAATGGTTGCTAGAGCTATTTTCACAATAGCTACAGTACAGATCAAATCATCTTCACATGTTAATCTTAATACATTGTTCTTTACAGAGCTTATGAATTATACAGTAGATATTTCCTCGCATTTTTCAGCCATTTTACTGTTTATTGTCCTTTGCAAAAATACCAATTATACTGGTTTTTGTTCTTCAAAGACAAAATGTCAAAACTGTATAGTAGATGCTGCTACACTGTTGAATGCAATGAATAGTAGAGCTTATGAGTTATGCAGTGAATATTTCCTTCAAATTTTCTACCATTATATTGGTTATTGTACTTTGCGAAAATACCCTGTAGTTCAAAATCATATTTTATTAATTAAAATGAAGTAACAATAAAATATATATGCATACCTTCATTTATTTAAAAAAGTTTCACACTACCCATTTTACAATTCTATCTTTCAAATAGAATACCATAAATTAAAATATTGATCTCCACAAATCTTCGGCGTACCAATTGCACACAAGGTGCGATTACTACGATTTAGGTAAAAGCAGAACAGATAATGTTTTTTTTAAGAGTTCTCTTTTACAGCTTAATACCCTTCACGGCCTTTTGACTGCTATATCGTTTTGTCTTGGAATGTAAATGAAAGCCAAAAAAGGGTTTTTTCTCGTATTACCAGCCTTATCTGCTTACGCAGCAACCTCTATTACCAGCTTTATCTGCCGTTTTATTTTTTTTTTTATCTTCAACCGTATATTTTAACAAGCGCAAATGATCAAGCCAACATAGTTATCATTGCAATAGGGTCGTGTAACAAGGAAGTTTGGATTTCTTTCTCCAGGCAAGTACCTTCTGTTTATTTTAAAAGTTTAAATTTGTGATTTCAGTTATGAATTTCACTGTAGTAGACTTGTGTAAAATTCTGGCCATGCCTTTATGGGTTTTGCCTTTTAATCAGACGAAGGCGTTTTTTTATAGTTGTTGTTAGGTTTTGATTTTTATGGGGTTTATAGAAGCATAGCGTGAGCTACTGTTATTCTTAGACTGCTTGTGATTTCTACTTGCAACGCCTGCATCTGTTAAGGCTTAGCGTAGGATTTGCTTTATTCTTTCTGAGTTTTTAAGTTTGTCTTTTAGTTTTATCCCCAAATCTTTCCTTTCCCGCTGTTTTTATTTCATTTTTCGATCGATTTTACATTTGATTCAGTTCCCATGAGTTGATTTATACATTATTTTTGTTAATATCGTATCACCTGGTTTTGAAGTTAAAACAGGATTTGGCAACCCTCTTTTGGGTTTTTTTTCTTTCCTAAGGATAAATAGGTGCAAAATAATTTTGAGGAACAGAAAAGTTCAATGAAGCACACGTAGGTCTTTTGCTAAATAGCATAGCATTGTTGTGGATGCATTTAAGCAATGCTGATTTTTTTTCCTGTAGACTGAGTGGGGAGGGCTCTTGATTTCCTCAAAAATATTTTTGCTCTTAACTGAATTGAATTTAATGGCCTAAGAGTTTCGGTATTGATAGCCTGACTGGATTTTGCTTTTCCATTCTAGTTGCAATGGTTTTCAGTGATTGTTAAAATGGGATTTTTATGTTCTAGTTTTTTAACTTAAAATGGCCTTGGAAAAAGATGTCCAATTATACAGTTGTAACCACCTCCACCCCCACCTTATCAAATTATTTCAGTGTGCCCCCTGTGAAATTGCCTGGCGTGTATTGTCTAATGTTGTCGTTGATAAAACTCTCTGCAATTTTTACATTTTATGGGCTGGTCGAGAATAGCAGTGTTTATGATACGTATATTTGAAGTTTTTTAATTCTGGTTATTTTTCTTGTTGCAAATGACAAAAAACTTGACCACACAATGCATTTGGCTTGGTAAGAAAGAAGATAAATATGAAAAAAATAGCCAGCCAGCTGGCATAATCCCAATCTTTAGAGCTTCAAAATTTCATGAATTTGACACGCATTACAAGGCTTGGTTCAGGCTATTTAACACCTTCCACTTAGAAAATAGAACACCATTAAAATCATCTCTTAAAAATCAAGATTTTAAAGGTCTTCATAGTGTATAAGGTAACTGCACTAAAGTTGTGCCTAATTACCATGATTTTTATATTTCTTCTACCGATCGGTGATTTTATTCTGGTAGATGAATTTTAAGGAGTTTTAATAAGTTATTATAAATCCTGCTCTCAATAGATGATCCCCATTATGAGCATATAATACTATAAATTGACCATTGTCATGAATGTACTTACAGTATTTCTGGCTCTCGGAAAGTTTTCTATCATACAGTCTGACTGTGGGTGTAGAGAGGATGCTATATGTAGGAAGTAAGCTTTGGTTCTAAACCTTTGTTATTATAAATTCTGATAGCTCGGCAAACTTTGTGAAGTAGAGCATGCTGTATCTAGTAAGTGAATTTGGGTTATGCATATTATCGCAAGTTTTCTTTGGCTGTAATTTACAAATATTTGCCCCGTCAAACTAGCGATTTGGTTTTGGTTGGCAAGTGTTGCCCAATGGTCAATGTGAAGGTTTGCAACTTTTCAGTTTAGTAGGTTTTAAAGTTTTTCTACTTTGGTTTAGAGGCCAGAAGGGATGAAGTATTAGATCTTACCAACTACTTTGTAATCCTTTTTAGTCTGCCATTTTTTAATCTAATTTGTTTTAACTCACCTTCTGAAGGGCATGATTTCTACAGAGATTGGCTTTACCAAAATCTGGTTTCATTACAGCATGTTTAAGCTCTTGAAAAGGGAGGGCTTACATTTATCCTTATTTTCCTTGATTGTAACTTACAGGCTGAAGAATTAATTGAACTAATCACCTCTGTCTCTGTCCCTAACTATCATTTTGTCTTGATAGAATCTGAGATGGTTGAACCAGTCAGCCTCCTTTATGCCGTTTAACTGTGATATATCTGTTCTCCAATTGGAACATAGAGACAGCGTTTGTTTATATTTGGAGGTATATACCGAGAGTCAGTATAATTATTTATACTTTATGGTAAACAGCAAAGTCTCTCTCTTCTATACTCATATGATCAAATCGGAATCTTTTGTGGATGTAATAGTTAATGCCCTAATCAGGCAATGTTTTATAGATGTAGTTGTCGGAATCAAATAAAGGCAGTGCTCCCTGGGGACACATCCCCTGCATCCCCTGCCCTTTTACCCCCATCCCCTATAGGGGACGTTTCATGAATGCACACTTACTCGATGCACAACTCCCTATTGGGGCTTCGGGACAGTGCTATTATACTCATGTTTAAGTATGATGCTTTTTTAATGTTGGCTCACTCATATGTTTACCATGCATTAGTTAGCATCACTCAAACATTGCATGTTGCAAGTGGTTACCTGCACCTGGTCTGCAGAAATGCAGCTTTTGTCATAGACTAGATGATTTTGTCTGTGCAAGTAGTTTTTCAAAAATTTCAAAATAGTTAGAAACTTAGACGCATCAAGCGTGGGAAGAGACAACTGAAGTTATTTCTATAGCACTCAAGGGAATGATTGGAAATCACAGCAATTTTAGAGCTTAAACACATACCCATTTTTTTGCACCGAAAACTGCTTCCATAAATAGTTTTTAAAAAGAATGAGATGTTTTAAACCCCCTTATGAGCCGTTACAATGGCACTGCCGGCAGTGTAAACTGGCCATCTAGAAGCAAGAGGGAAATGAAAAATACATATTGAGTAATGGAGTCACTAAAAATATGCAAGGAAGGTATTAGGCGTTATATGGACTATCCAAGAGCTTTGAATTCTTTCATTGTAGTCTGCAATTGTCATCGTTGTTGATGAAACGGGGTTCCTGCTTATCTAAGAGATTAAAATTAATTAATTTGTAGTATAAACATGCTATAGTTGCTGATTTAATGCTAGAACAGAATCGAGAAGATCTTTTATTAGAACCTTGTAAATTTACACATAATGATGACATATAACATGTACGTTGAGTTTTAATATTGTGATAAGTTTAATAATTAAATTGCTTGTTGTAGAAAGGGTTGTTTACAAACAGCATAAATTCTTGAAATCATGCCATGAATTATCAATTTGTGAGAATGGTTAAAAATCTGTCATTATATTTATTCTATAATTTATAAAGAAAAGAATCTCACTTGATTGCTGTGAGTTGATCTCATCGAACTTTTGTTTGCAGGGAAGAGCAACTAGAGGATCTTGTTATCTGCCCTTGCACCATACCAAGGTAAGAGGAAATGTATGCAATAAAATTGTAAGGCTTCATATAGTTTGCAGTTTTCTTAACCATAATCATTTAACAATGTTGTGTTCTAATGTGAAGGTATTATTGTGACATGGTTAGTTAAGTGCTATTTAGTTTAATTAAACAAGTATATTAGTTGATGTAAAAATTTGCACACAGTTTATCCAGAAATCTTGAAGCTAACTATTATAGACTGTGGAAACAAAATGCGATTAAAAATAAAATATTTGCTAACTTTTAATTTCAATGCCCTGAATCTATCTCACCTCCTCTTTACCATGCTGGACCCTCTTGAGAGATTTGTTGAGTTATTTGTGTTTGTTAGGGAGGCATTTAAGTAGCATCAATGATCCAAGGACCTATACTTACGAGTTAATGGAGAAGAACACATGGTCGAGATTTTGCTCACTTGAATATCTGATCTAGGTGACAGTTGAAGAATCTAGGTTATATTTGGAAGGCTGTTTCAACAAACTTTTTAAAAAGGAGCAAATGAAGCTGTGAAAATAAGGGCTCTAGAAAAATTCACTGCTGCAATTCACCGTAGAAAAATTCACCGTCAGCAATTCACTGTGGGAAAATTCAACCCCATGACAAATTCACCACCAAGTAAAATTCATTGCCAGCAATTCAATGCGGCAAAAAATTAACGGCATTAATATTTTTTACTATATATTTCGAGAACTTTGATTTTTTTTTTCAAAAGAAAATATTAATGCGGTTAATTTTCTGCCATGGTGAATTGCTGACAGTGAATTTTACTTGACGGTGAATTTGTCATGGTGGTGAATTTTCCCATGGTGAATTTTCCGTTGGTGAATTGCTGATGGTGAATTTGCCGTACACCGAAAATAAGATATGACAAACTGCAGGAGGACTGAATGTAGGAAGTTTGAGTTTTTATAACTGCTATTGACCGCATATTCCACTCGGCAATGACCTCCTTAAACATATGAAGCATCCCATCTTTCATTGATGACCCTTCATTTCTTATTGGACACCATCATACGAGGTTGTGTTCCTCAATTAGGAGAGAAAGCATTCATTCTTTCAAATGCTTAATGTGAATATCTTGTAAGTAATATTCAAAGTAACAAAATTCTGTTTTAGTTGTATAATTGTGGGGATATATCGATGAATGTTATTTCTGTTTCTAATTTCTTATTTGTAATTTGGTTTTGCATATAGCTGATCCAAAAACTTAGTTTGGTTGTTCAGATTTGGAAGTTTCATAGTTGAGCATGGCTGTAGTAGGCTGCTATAGGCGTCTAGAAGGCTGTAGTAGGCTGCTATAGGTGTCTAGATGCCACAATGAGGAGATACTGATTGAATCAAAGTCACTCAAGGTTTTCCCTGGTTATTGACTAAACTTAATTCATTAAGTAATAAAGACTTACTATTTGAATGTTACCGTACTTAAAAATCCAAAAGTTTTGTCTGGTGAACTGTCCATATTAATTCCGAGTCCCCATCTATCCAAAAGTGAGTGTTCTCTTGTCTCTCCTCAGTCTGCCATTCATATCTAAACTATGCAAACATCCTCTTTTTCTCCGCTGTTAATCTTGATGTGATGGGATGAGTGGCTAGCATGTTTACATATATGTCTTCTCTTTCACATACTCAGCTCATAAACAAGTACACGAAATTCCCATCGACTCATAAATTAATATTCAGTGTAGTTATCTTTGTTTTTTGTACAAACTTATTTATTTTTCACAATAACATCACTTACCTATTTTTCTTGCCATTACCATTTTCCAAGTCTAATTTAATTTTCTTCGGTACATTTTCCACTGCCCACACACAAAATTTAGAGTTTCCATTTAAACATCAATGCCCTCTACATAGTTTGTAATTTATTTTTCTTCGCACTGCCAGTCTCATTTTATTTCCTAGGAGTATATCTTCCACTACGCATACACAGACTTCTGAGTTCCCATTTATACATCAGTGTCTCCTCAGTACGTAATCAATGCAAACGTCCTCATTTTCTCTATCATACAAAAAAGTGCGTGGGAAGTCTTAATAGGATCGTATACATGTGAAGAACTTTTAGTTATCATGGATGAGGTGGAAATAGGCATTACTGTTGTTTCTTTATTCACATAGGGTAGGCCAACAATAATACTAACTAGAAACTGGTCTAAAGTCTACGCATGCAAATCAATTGCTAGACTATGCAGTCTTTGACAATAAAAACAACGTGCACATTGATTTCGACGTATAAGGAATCCACAGGCTGTGACACCTCCAACTTGAGCAATATACAAATTCTAATACCCAGACATTAGTTTCGATGCATCAGTTATGTGCAGAAATCTTTGTACCTTATGATGGCATAGAGTACTTATAAAGGCCATGATCTAGACAAGCAAGGGTTATATCACATAGCTTTTTGCTTCACTAATATTGAATTTCTCGCCAACTCGATTACATAGACAAACAACATTACGTGAGCTGTAATAAGATAAATTAGAATACAACACATCTTAAATAAGATAAATTGTTTAAATAACAAAATAATGGAGCATATTTCATCACCAATGAAAGTTAAATGAATATAATGTCCAAGCAACAGGAATTTTTTCTTATTATTACTATACTATTGTACATTGTTAACTTTCTTACTAGATTAAAAAAAAATAGCGAACAAGGGTTTTAATTTTTCTTATTATTAATAGACTATTGTACATATTAGAGTATATTCATTTGATAATTGATGAATTTATTTTCAGAGACGTGACTACGAGATTGATTTGTCACCTGCCTATTACAAGCAACAACTAAACGTCCAGGTCAGCTGACTTCCATTTATCATTTTTGTATTTTTTGCCTACATTTCTTAATTAATTATCATAAATATCTTTGAACTCAGATTAAAATATCCGTTCATTATACATAACATAATGGTTGATATTGTTGATGTTAATGTTGATACATATACCAAAAATGAACAAGAAAATATACCCAACATTGATATTGCTTTGAAAAACAACTTATTTCAGATAGATTCATTTTACTATACTATAGGGGATTGTTTGTTTGATAGTCTTCAAGTATTGCTTCTTTTTCGTTATACTGCAAATGAATTACACAATGGATTAGTTGATTACTTTTTGCTATTACTATCCCAAGATGATTCTGATGCATTACAAGCACTTGTATGTGAATTGCATCTAGAAATCCTGCATGAAATGTACAATCTATATAATGTAACAACTTATTTATCTAAAATGCAATTGTCTATGTCAAATATTATACCAGAACAATATAGAAGACTTTGGGAGGACACATTTCACATTTTGTATCAAAATGGTTAAACATACCAATTGCAATATGGTCAACAACTATAAAGAAAAAGTATTTACATTTCAACAACATTCAGAAAAATCCATATTCAAGTTTATTTCATAATGAAAATCCAAATTTTGGTCATTACGATCCATTACTTTGCAAAAAAGCTCCAACAATTTACAGTCTTACAGTAATAGCTTACCTTTTTGATAATTGTGAAGCATTAGAAGCCTACTGGAAATATATTGCACCTGAAATGGAAGTAAATGGACTTAGAAAGATAACTATAATGACTAAGAATTGTGGTGAAAGCCTATTTAATTCAATATCTTACTTGTCGAATGGAGAATTCGATACTCAATCATTAAGATTGTACATCACACAATCTTTCTGTAATTCAACAAAAGGTAGTTGTACAAATGTTACCAACTATCTAAAACATTTATTGGAACAAGATATGTTACACAAATTGCCACATCTTACAAATTGCAAAGAGTATATTATCAACATGGCAAAGCCATATGTGGAAGGGAAAATTGAAGGAGGATCATTTTGTTTACAATGGTTAGCAAGTATATTGAACATAAGTATTTGCTTATGGTCGTCAAGTAGTAAAAAAATTGATTTTTTTTTTAATAGCAATACAAGCACAAACAATACATATAACATAATCTCTTTTATAACAAGTATTGAACATATACACTATGAGCCACTACAAGCATCTAACTTAATTGAACGATTTCAAGAAAACACTACAACTTCTATGAAAAACTAGAAAGAAATAAACCAAAGGAAAAAAAATGGAAAATATCTTCAAAACCAATTAATAATAAAGTCCAACACAAATTTGTTGAAAAGAAAACAATATCACTTACTAAATTGAAGAGAAAACTACAATTATATACCAAGTAAAGAACAACCAAATACAATAATAGAAACACATCAAATTCAACAAAAAAAAAAAAGAAAAAGTGAAATTTTTCTAGAACCAAATTATAGTAAACTATATCAACCAAAAACTAATGAAAATAAAACATCACTCATTCAATTGAAAAAGATCATGTGTGCTTACAAACCAAATAAACAACATTATTCTAAGGAAAATAATACAAAAAAGAAAAAACGCAACACAAATATATTTCGAAGCAATTGAGGACACTCCTTAATATGAATGCTATATTTGTCAATGGATCCAATTTCAACATTGCATTAAAAAGATTACTAAAAGTGAGCAACAAACTTACAAAAGTTTCTCAAGCAAGGCTACAATACATGCTTCTGAAAATGTATGCGAACACTACAAAAAAATGCTACACGATGGTAAATTACCATTGTTTTCTACACCACAGTTAATAAGATGAAACAAGACACTTGACATTTTGTCATCTATATCAGAACTCGAGGAAATACTTATATCACCACGACTTGCTTTTTCCCAAATCAGACAATGGGGACACAAGAGATCTCAAATGGGATTAACTAGATCCATTATTAATGTCCCAACCATAGTTGGAAAACTTGCCAATTGCAAGTACTCGACAAGCTTGAAAAACTTGGTTTGGAAAAAACTCAACAACTTAAAAAATTGCTTAAACTTCACTAAAAACACTTTTTTTTGCAAAATTTAAAGATAAGATGCATCCAATGAGTCAATAAATGAGTACATAGAATAAACAATTTGTATTTGATTGATTTGAAAGAAAATTAGATACAAAATGGCATCCTCATGTGGAATGCTTAATGCGTTGATATGATAGTCTGAAACAAAATGAAAATAAAAAATTATTTTTGTAAAACTGAAAGTAAATACTACATTAATATATTTTAGTTTTTACAATTCACATCTTCCTCTTCCCTTGTCTAGTTCTCACTAGGGGAGAGGGTCTAGTCGTAGGACTTTGTTATTGTTGTGCATATGGTTCCTTAACCTCCATCCTGGATGTAGATCTTGCTACAGCTGTTGGTGGTGGCACTAGCAATGACTCCTCCTCAAGGTCTTCCTCAAGGTCATCCAATGAGAATGCAAATCCACCCCCCTCCTCTATTTCCTTTCGCTCTAAATCATAAATGTCATCCTCGAAAAATAATGGAGGCTGCTCCTCCTGCCCTATACAATCACTCTATGGATCTATCTCATCCAAATCAATCATTGTATTTGATATTTCCTCTACCTTTCTTGTGCGCAACCAAAGATTATATTGCACATAGAAAAGGTCATTGAGGTGTTTTTGAGCTAGTTTGTTCCTCTTCTTTGAGTGGATGGCCTCAAACAAGCTCCAATTGCGCTCACAATTGGATGAACTACAAGGCTAACATAAGACACTAAGGGAAAAATTTTGAAGATTTGGGGTTTTTCCACCCCAATTTGTCCACCAAACATCTACAAAAAAAAAAGAGTTAGAAACTTAGAAAGGAAAGTCTAAAGTTCAAAACATATTTTATCAAATTATCTAATTATCAATTTTTGTAACTTGTAACTTGTAAATTTCAAATTTTATACCTGGTGGCTAATTCATTATTGCTCTCTTTGCTAGGTCTGAAGAGAAGAGTGCACCCCCTTTTTCCCTATAACTTTGCAATTCACTAACAATGAGGTTTGCCACCTTAACCTCGGGTGTCATCCTCTGAATGCAAGTAGTGAGGCCCTCCATAACCTCTCTAGTAGGATCTGCATAGGTGCCTAAATGGAAGAAACGAGGGTTCAAGAAGTACCCTGTTGCATGGATGGGTTGGTGGAGTTGATGGTTCCACCTCCTGTCAATAATCTCCCAAATGTGATCAAACTTGAGGCGGTCCCCCTTATAATAATTTCTAATAGCCTCCTTCGACCTATCCATAGCCTCATAAAGATACCCCATTGGGGTTTTATCCCCATCCACCAAGCAAAGAACTCTAACCAAGGGCTCTGACACCTACAATATAAATTTAAAAATTCAAAAAAGATTAGAGTTACAATTTACAAATTTACAATGAAAGACAAAAAAAAATATTCAATTTGAATTTAAATTCAAAGTTTTGAAGTTACCTTCACAATCTTCATAGCTCTTTGTGCAAAGAGGACGTCAAAGACAATGTTTGCAACTTTATCTCCTTTTGGCTTCTTCAAATAAGTTGAGTCTAGCCATGTTTGACTCACAAACATTTGTTTTAAAGCCGTCAATGCACCAAGAATGCTTTGCAATGTTAAGAAAACCGTTGCAAACCTTGTCACATTGGATCTCACCAATTCTCTACCTTGGGTGTGCTCCCTTATCAAGTGAAGAACCCAAGGGTGATTGTAGATAAATTTAGTTATCCTCGTTGCATTCTCTACAATCGATGTGACCCAAACTAATTTGCCTATGTCCTCCAAAATAAGGTCAAAGACATGCGCAACACAAGGTGTCTAAAAGATTGTGTGGTGTTTATCTTGGAGGATTCTTCTTGCTCCCACATATGTCGTTGTATTGTCAGTTATGATTTGCAACATATTTTCAAGCCCAACTTCCATGCACACTTGCTCTAACATTTTAGCCAAATTTTATGCATTTTTTTACTATATTAGAGGCATCCATTGATTTCAAAAACACCACCTCATCTTTGCAAGCAACCAAAAAATTAATGATGGTACGATTTTTACCATCTGTCCACCCATCAAAAAGAATAGTGCAGCCATATTTTTTCCATTCTTCTCTTTGTTCTTCTATCGCTTCCCATGCCCTTTTAGTTGCACTAGTAAGCAACCTACAAGTACAAAATGAAATTAAGTACACAATTTTAATTTGTAAACAAAAAATAGTTTAAATTAATCATAAATTAAACTTAAAAAAATATAAATTGAAGAACATAAACTAACCTCCCACTCAAGTCTTTGTGAGAAGACACCTTGTACCCTTTACCTACAATTGTCAATGTGATCACCAAATTGTATCAGTAAGGTGAGCTTGCCACATTGAAAAGGATATTGTTGAAATACCAAATATCCGTACAAGCAATGTCTACTTGCTCATGCACTTCCCTATTCCACCCAGTTGCATCTAAGGAAGGTTGTGCACCAGGTGTGTTTCTAGGCACAAAAAAATCATGCATGCGTGTACCTATAGGTGTTGATCCTAGTGCTCTACTAGAGGCAGATGAAGGGATCGAGGTGGTGGTAGGTTTCCTTTGCACACGTGGACCAATAAGAGAGCCCACTATGCCTGCTACATCATCATCTGACTCAAGGTTGACTGGAGCACCTTGAGAAGAAGCCATGACTACTTGCATTGTCGCTTTTGCCTTCTCTCTTTGCAATTTTTTTTCTTTTTCAGTTGCAAGTATGACATGCATTTGTCTTTTTATTTCTTCGTTGGTGTTTGGACAAGCCTTAGTATCACGTTGAGGGATGTCTGCAAGGTGGTATTGGGCGATCCCACAATACTGGTTTACAATTTTTGGCCAAATTGGACACTGCATTGATTTTTTCTAACTAAATCTTCACTTTTGGGTACCTATAGCGACTAAACTGCGAGGAATTTGAAGATGATGCAAACTAGTGATTTGTGACATTTTGTATGTGGATTCTAAATATATTTTTTTTCAAATTTTTTGGAATCAGATTGCACTTTTTTTTCCATTTCCTTCGAAAACTAGTTTTTTTTAGTAAAAACCATTTTTAAGGAGTGATGCTCACCGTATACAAAACTTTTTTTCCATGAAGGATAAAATTCTAATGTTTTTCGAATTTAGATTTGTAACTCGATATCTTGTGCTTTCATTTGGTTTCATAGTGTTTTATTGAATATTTTTTTCTTAATCAAGTTTCGAAGTCAAACCAATTACAATTCAGACATAGGCAGACTACATACAACATAACTTTTTTTGTATGTATCGAAATTCAATTTGTTTTTTATTGGATCAAGAATATCAATACCTAGCCTCCACATATTTTTCAGAATTTTATTTCGATAATTTGCTATTTTTCCACATGTGCAAAACAGAGAGTTTGATTTTTCGGTGAAATACCTATGTGTAATCAAACTAAAGAAATAAATACATAATAAAACCAAAACATATTAAAATTATATTCGTTGGATAACTTGTTCTGATGACTACCATCATCCAGTTGGGTCTGTGAAGTCTCCTCCATTTTCATCCTCAACTCAAGCTTCAAAGGGCAAAATTCTGGAGATTTTTAGTGCTAGATGGTGAGAAGGGGGGAAAAGGGGGGTTTGAATGAACCTAGGTTCGAGCAAACCCCCCTTGGAAGTTTGCTTGAACCAGGGTTCTAGGAACCCCCCTTTCCACAAAGTTTCCCTTTTTTTTTTATTCTAGGAAATGAGAAATATGTGGGACCCAACATTTAATAGGGTTTGCTTGAAGGGGGGTTTGAGTGAACTCCCTTTGGGTGCGCTCGAACCAAAAGTTCATTCGAACCCCCCAAAACCAAAATTTTCACCATGGGCTCATTGTTTTGCAATTTTTCTTCCTCACTGGAATTGTAAACCAATTTTGTGGGTTTACCCTATTTGAGGCGATTGATGCCTCCACAGTATACATTTTTACATCTAATGCAAAAAATTGATCCATTTGTTCGGGTCATTGATATGCATATTTCCAAGTAGGATCTCTAGCTCCTATTGGACAAGTGCCTACAAATCCCCTAGGGATGGATGGGTCTGAGCCTTGGGCAAAATTGGATTCAGAAGCCATTATCAATTAACTTACACACATAATGACAAAGTGAAAACACAACTTGTTAGTTTTTTGATAAAAAATTTAAAAACAAACTAAATTAGATTAAGTCAAAATAGATTACTTTAAATTAATAAAAATCTAAACTAATATAAGATTCTAAACATTTTCATAAAAAAAATGGATTAAAAAAAGAAACTAATAACTAGGTTTTCAAAAATATGTGAAAAAATGTAAAAAATTAGAAAATTACTTTAAATTAGTAAAAAATTAAGCTAATCTAAGATTGTAAACATGTTTTCAACAAAAAAGAGGATTCAAAATAATTAAAAAAATAACTAGGGTTTGAAGAAAATTATAAAAAAAAGCAAAATATGTAGAAAAATTAGAAAAATTAGTCAAAAATTCTTGTTTTGATGAATAAAATATTGTTTTGAACAATATAAATGTATTTAAATATTTTTAACACTACATTCATGATGTTTTTTAAACATAGAATCAACGAAAATGAAGAAAAAATTTAAAAAAAAAAGAACAAGAAAAATTAGTATACCTACTTGGAAATCCAATTTGCCTTCGAAATTTGATGAAAATCTCCTTCAAATCTCGTCTTCTCTATGCAAAATGATTGAAAAATCGTGCAAAATGGTTTGGAGTGGGTTTTTGCTTAAGCAAGAGCGAAGGACAACTTAAAAAACAAAATGAAATTCCTTTTTTCCCAGTCATGGGCTTAAAACATAGGTCGTGCGAGTTTTTTGCGCAAAAAAAAACTTGCAAGTTTTTGGCGAGTTTTCCAACTATGGTCCCAACAAATATGAAAATTATACAAACAATACTTACACGATCAATTGATGAAACAATAACAATTGTTGTTGCACTAAAAAAGAGACTTCAATACAAGAATCCATATCAAGTTGGTATTGTTCATCCTAAATTAGTAATGAAAGCGTTAAAACTCCTATGTCAAAGACATTTATATACAAATAGTTGGAAAAAAAATATACAGACACATAAAATTCTCTTCAGATAGAACAAATGTCTAGTGATTCAGATTTAAACAGTCTACAAATAGAAAATGGAGATGAAATGGAAACACATACTGATACCCTAATACATGGATTTACATAATCTCAATCTGTTTATGACTTCCATTAGAAAATAATTGAAATTGCACCAAGTAAAGGAAATCAACCTCTAGGAATTTTTAGGGATAGATATGCAAAAAAAAAACCTTCTTTAGTAATCCATGAGATGAAAACATAACCAAAAAGTTTAAGTATCAAAAAATTGCACAATGGGAGCTCTTGCATTCAAGTGGTGATTTTGCAAGCCATAGTACAAATTTATTTTTCAAAACAGTTTGTATCATTATAGAAAGTCATTTCAAGTATATCAATAAGAATTATAAAAGGTCAATTAAAAGGGTGTATATTGCTTGCAAAAAGATGTTAAAGGAAAGCCAAATTTAGATAAAATTCTATAAAATTCTTAAATCAGGCATTGGATACATGGATTTCAAACATATTTGTATCTCTCTAGATTACCTACAACAAATAAAAAAGAATATATTTGCAATGATAAGACAACTAGGTCCTCCAACTTTTTTCCTAACCTTTTCAAGTGTAGAACACCAATGGACAATATTAGTATCAATAGTAACTAAGCTACACAACAATCGAATTGGTAAAAAAAATTATACACAAGCACATGAAATTGATATTGATTCACTTGATTGAAAAGAACCTGTCACTTGTACTTGTTACTATAGACAAAAAATAAATTGTCTCAAAAAACTATTATGTAAGGATAATACAATTCTATGACATGTCAATGACTTCTTTGTTACAGAATTCCAAAATAGAGGACATCAACACAATCATGTGTTGATATGGGTTAAAGATGCTCCTATATATGGAAAATCAAATCCTCTACATATTGAACAATTTGTGGATAAGTACATAACATGCAATACACACACTCTCAATGCAAGATTTGGTAAGTTACATCGACACTACCACACAAAAAGTTGTCGAAAAAAAAACAAATTGCAGATACAATTTCCCTTTTCCACCTATGAGAAAGACGACAATACTAGAACCAATTACATCAACTGATCATACTATTATAAACAATGGAGTTCAAGTATTGATAGCTCTACAACAAAATAACTATGATCACTCTATCACTTTTGATGATTTCTTAAATGAAATAAAAATACAAGAACCTGATTATATAAAAGCAATACAATCAACACTAACAAAACCAACAATTCTTCTTAAAAGAGAACCATCACATGTTTGGAATAATAGTTTTGGTTAAAAAATACTTGAATTATGGCAAGCAAACACTGATGCTCAATTTGTTCTCAATCCTTATGCTGCAGCAGCATATTGTTCATCATACATGACAAAAGTTGACAAATCTATTATCACATCTTTCAAAAGAATACGGAAAGACCATGAGACAAAAAAAATAGGTGCTATACAAATGAT
Organism: Sequoia sempervirens; assembly: GCA_007258455.2. Taxonomy (NCBI): domain Eukaryota; kingdom Viridiplantae; phylum Streptophyta; class Pinopsida; order Cupressales; family Cupressaceae; genus Sequoia; species Sequoia sempervirens. The sequence goes on along the minus strand of VDFB02274301.1, from coordinate 16,328 downwards.
TCGTAGTCTTAGAAATACTCTACTTAACCTACAACAAATGTCTACTCAACTAGCAGTACACATAGTACTCTCACTACCTTTAAATACAAGTTCTAAAACAATTATTTTCATAAACACATCTCCACCAGAAGAACGTACATTTATTCTAAAGTCTAAATCATTACTAAAATTTGAACCTAATGAGTCAAATCAAATAATGTGTAAATCAATCATAGATCACTATATTCAATGTCCAACAAATTTGAAACAAATTTGTCTTGCTCAATTTGCTTCATAATATAGAATAAATAAAGGAAAAATAGTAAAACGTAAAATAAATAGTATCATTAGATTTGTTAAATATAACAAGCACATTGATTATGACAACTATTGTAGAGAAAAACTATTACTATATGTACCTTTTCAGACTAGTGAAAATACAATAAAAGAAGGATTCAAAACAATTGAAGATGCATATATGTATTATGAAAAACAAATAAATATGAACCAAGGTAAGTATACATACAATTTCAATTGTATGTGGGGAGATTTAGACAAAGCATTTGAACAAGTTGAAAGAAATGAAAATACAAGTGATAATCTATTTAATAGAGAAATAATAAGCAACAAAAAATCTGAAATATATAACCTAACTTTGGATTTACCATACTTACAGCAAAAACAAAAAATAAATAAATTTGACATTGGTTTTCAAGTTGTACAAAATCCAAATATTCAAGAAAACATTGAATACTAATGCTATGACAAACACTTACGAAGAACAACAAATTCTAAAAGAAATCGCAATGAAAAAAAAATGATAAGGACAAGCCATTGTACCTTTTCTTAACTGGTCCAGTGTTGGAATAGGTAAAAATTTTACCGCAAAAGAAATTTTCCAAATGCTACTACAAATCTACAACTCAAGTGCTGGTTTAGATTCACTAAAGCAAAAAGGACTAATAATGGCCTATACAGGGAAAGTAGCATACAATGCTGGTGGAACAACTATACATTCTGCACTTCTATACCATTTAACAAGTCTTTTTTCATCCCACTTAGCAATGAAACCACAGATTCAATGCAAAAACATTATAAACAGTTACAAGTACTACTCATAGATGAGGCTTCTTTAATAGGTAGTCAAATCTTATATTTAATTGACAAAAGAATGAGAGAAATTAAACATGCCCCTACAAAATATTTTGGAGGGATTGACATAGTTCTTTATGGAGACTTCTACTAGGCACAACCAATACAAGATAGTTTTATTTTTGAACATCCTATTATTAACAAAGAAAGAGTAACCCTACACTTTTTGGACACATGATAAAATGCTATGATTTGAAAACAACTATGCGACAAAAAATGAAAAATTTATCACCATACTAAACATAATACAAACCAATCCATAATCCAATACTGATATAGAATATCTTAATAATAATTGCATTCACCCAACTCCTATTGACCCCACCTTCCCATATATTTTCTACACAAACAAGTTTGTAGCTATACATAATAATAATAATAAGTTATCAATTGGTGTTGGGGAACCAATCATCATTAAATCAATTGATGAAATTGATCAAAACCATGGAAATACAACAACATATCCAAACAAAATTCTACCAAAACAAATAATATTAAAAGTTAACATGTTAGTTGAGTTATATGCAAGGAATTATAATATGAAAAATGGATTGGTAAATAGTGGAGATGGTATTTTCAAAGCATACACAATCACAAACCAAGAAGATATAGTATGGATACAATTCAATCACTCAAATATTGGACAATCACAACATCACAAACTACAACACTTATATACAGACATAATTTCAAAAGAATGGGTACCTATACTATGAATACCAAACCTATTTGACAAATGAAAAATCCATCGCATATTAAAATCTGTAAACAATTTCCTATATGACTAGCATGCACACGAACAATTAATAGAACACAAGGTCTTACACTTGATGGAATCGCATTTGACTCATCAGGAATCAAGTCACACAGACTAGTATATACATCACTTTCATGTGTTTGAGAAATGGAATCACTATACTCATTAAACCCCCTTATAAAACAACATTTTATAGTGAGACAAAATTAAAATGAAATGCACCAATTAAGTACCACAACAAAATGGAAACAAGAATGCAATAACCTATAAATAGATGACAACGTTGGAGTAAAATTTTTATTTTTGAACACACAGTGTCTAAAATCACATATCAATGATATTATTCATTATTATGACTTCTTAGAATCAAACATAATATGCTTACAAGAGACCCATACATTTGACTTATACTATCACACAAAACTTACAAACTTTAATTCTATTTATATGTATCATTTTCATGGAGTGATGACTTCAGTTAAAAAACACATCCAAATTACTTATTCAAATCAATACAGCTCAAATAATATTGAAGTTTTAAAAACAAGCTTACTTATTCATAGCTTTCCAATCACAATAATTAATTTGTATTCATTGCCAAAAACAAAAGTATATTCAATAATTGATATTATACAACAATCGATAGCCAATGATCAAATGAATAATAATATACTAATTCTTGGAGATTTTAATATCAATATGGAAAATGACAATACAAATACAAAAAATTAGAAACATTTCTTAATAGCAAAAATATACATTTCTTACTTGATATAAATAATGTTGTACCAGGATAAATTATTGACCATATTTGGTCAAACATTAACAAAACATGTTACAAAATATTCAAAATATATGGGGTGAGTGTAGGATCATGGGGGTCCAAAAAGCGGTAATATGACAAAAATATTTTTATCTAAATTTGATGAAACAAAAAAGGTTTATTGAGAAAATTGTTAACTTTCCACCAATATAAGATATGCCTTATTTTGAATTTAATAGATAATTATTATTGATTTTCTACATGCATTATGACTAAATTCTTGATTGATAGGATGATTAAAAAAAATCTAAAATTTTCAAATGATTTCACATTTTTCAAATTCGAAAGATGCAAACACATTCTCTGCTTCCCATTCTATAGGATAAAAACAAATTGAATTTCATAAACTTTTGACCAAGTTATGGTGGTCAGACAAATAAGTTTTTAATATTTTAAAAAAATTCTAATAAAAAATCCATAACTAATTATTTACTTCCAAAAAAATTGCAAAAAAAAAAGTGGCACATCCACGCATGTGTCCTCTATTTATATTGAAAGTTTTACAAAAATATATTGTGTTTTGCTTGTACTTAGGTTGGTTGGACATACACCTGTTGTTTATTTTTTTCCTAAAAATTTAGTACTATTGCATTGAAATTTTAAAATTTCAACAAATAGATGTACTTCTTTCCAAAAAAGTAATAGTATTTTAGAAATTACATTCAATTTGCTAAAAATTATGTTCTTACATGTTTTTCAAATTATGTTAATAAACTATTCAATTTTTTATGCACAGTTGCTTAACTCTATTCTTCTAAATTTTCATTGCCACTTAAAGGCCTAGTTTGGATCCCCATGATCTTGCACTGATTTGATACATACTGGAGTGACCATGATATTATTTGTCTATTTCTTAATTCAATAAAAAAATAGCATATAGTTTAAAAAAAATAAAATTTAAACTCAATATTGCTCATTCTATAGTCCTTAAATGGTGAAGTCAAAAATATAGTAAGAACCTACATTATGCTTACATTTTGTCTTTTCATAAACATTTTGATATTTATAATTATCTAACACGTGTTTCCTGTAAAACGTTTCTATTGTCCCATTCCATTTCAGATGAAGAACTCCAAAATAATAGAGACAACAAAAATATTGGACAAGGACAACAAGACAAAATGTAAGTATCCTTTCATATCAATATTTTATAAAATTTCACACATTATTTAATTTCAATTTTTAAAAAACATCTTCAATATAAGCTTTATAAACACTACTTTACATTGTTTCTTAGACTAAAAAAGGATTATACAAAAACAATTTCAATTGAAGATCTTAATGCTCATAGAATTGGTGAAGTGTTTGAAGGCGATGTCATAATAATATATAGAATTTGGCTTGACAAAAACAAGAATTCAATAGAAGCATTTTGTGTCGACCTTACAGATGTCAAAGGAGAAACAACAGTGACCTTAAAGTTGACAGGAAATTTCGTTCAAATGTTTCAACAAATGATATCTTTAGGAGCAAGTATTCGTATAACAACTTTCCAAATTACTCCAAAAATAGGTTATGATCATGGTGTGTGATTTAATTATGCTTTTAACTCAAAATAGTGTCATTGAAAGTATTTTAGAGTTTGCAAAGAATATACTTTCATACCAAGCACCACCATTAGGCTTTTACAACAAAACACAAAACAATACATGGTTGGAACAGTAGGTGCAATTGTTTTTGAATGCAAAAGAACACCTTACAACTTTGTCCTAGATATAAAAGATGGAGAAACTGAGCATGATCATGCATAGGTAATTTATTTTACTGCTCTACTTGCTATACAATATAAAATGTATTCTAATTTAGTTCCCACTTCCTATCAATATAGATGGATAACATTTTGTTTTCCTAATAGATATATTTGCACTCTAGCCTCACCCAACAATACACAACAATTGAAGATCGTGTTCAAATCAAAGATTATCTTTTGATATTTTTCAAAAATATTGTGAAACAAATAGACACAAAAGACTCTACTTTCTGCACTTCTCAATTCACATATATTGCACCACTTGCAAACAAGGAAACCATCGATGAACTAAACAAGTTGCTTCACTCAATATATCAAGTAATTTTTTATTTTACTTCTTTAAGCATTTCTCTCATTACTGTTGATATAGTAAAATTAAAATCTAGATTAATAAAATTGTTTTATTGGACTAACAACCTACAAATAGTATTATTTTAATACAATTCCTTTCTTTGAAATTATATTCAATTACTTTAAATTAGTTTTACAGGTTTATGGAGTATTGAAGGTTGGTAATCCTTTCTCTATACCATTCGAATCTATTTGCACAAAATGCAACTACATTTTTTCTAAGTATGGAGCACTTAAAAATGACATTGGTCATTGCAAAAAGTGCAACCAAGATACAATATACACATACCGTCATTCTCTAAAGTGCATCATAACAATTGAAAACAAAAATATATTGCAATGATCACTTGAAAATGACATGTTCATCTATTTGTTGCCACAATTTGGACAAACAAGTTATGAAGAGTATGTACAAAACAAGACAAGAAATATCTATTAGAATTTATTTTTATTAATAAAAGTGAAAGTACATTATAAGTAAAAATAATAGTGGTGAAATAGTTTGCATACCTGAGATGATGATTCTTGTGTGGTTACATGATTTTGTTGCAAGTCAAATATTATATTGTTCTGATCTAAAGTAAATGTACTGTCATCTTGTAAGTCACGTATGATGAAGATTTTTTTGTCTTGTTTTGTGCATACTCTTCATAACTTGTTTGTCGAAGTTGTGGCAGCAAATGGATGAACATGTCATTTTCAAGTGAGCATTGCAATAAATCTTTGTTTTTAGTTGTTATGATGCACTTAGAGAATGCCGGTATGTGTATACTATATCTTGGTTGCACTTTTTGGTATGACCAATGTCATTTTTAAGTGCTCCATAGTTAGAAAAACTATAGTTACATTTTGTGCAAATAGGTTTGAATGGTATAGAGAAAGGATTACCAACCTTCAATACTTCGTAAACCTGTAAAATTAATTTGAAGTAATTGAATATAATTTCAAAGAAAGGAATTGTATTAAAGTAATACTAATGGTAGGTTGTTAGGAATAAACTACTTTTATTAATTCTAGATTTTAATTTTACTATATCAATAGTAATGAGAGAAATGCTTAAAAAAGTAAAATAAGAAATTACCTGATATGTTTAGTGAAGCAATTTGTTTAGTTTGTTGACAGTTTCCTTGTTTGCAAGTGGTGCAATATATGTAGACTGAGAAGTGCGGACAGCAGAGTCTTTTGTGTTTGTTCATTTCACAATATTTTTGAACAATATCAAAGGATAATCTTTGATTTGAATACAATCTTCATTTGTTGTGCATTGTTGGGTGAGGTTCAAATGCAAATATATCTAGTAGGAAAACAAAATGTTATTCATCTGTATTGATAAAAAGTGGGAACTAAATTAGAGTACATTTTATATTGTATAGTAAGTAGAACAGTAAAATAAATTATCTGTGCACGATCATGCTCAGTTTCTCCACCTTTTATATCTAGTACACTGTTTTGAGTTAAAAGTAGAATTAAATCACAGTCATCGTGATCATAACATGTTTTTGGAGCAATTTGGAAAGTTATACAAATACTTGCTCTTGGAAATATCATTTGTTGAAACATTTGAATGAAATTTCCTGTCAAGTTTAATGTCACTGTCATTACTACTTTGACATCTGTAAGGTTGGCACAAAAGACTTCGCCAATTCTATGAGCATTAAGGTCTTCAATTGAAATTGTTTTTGTATGATCCTTTTTTGGCCTAAAAATCAATGTAAAGTAGTGTTTATAAGGCTTATATTGAAGATGTTTTTTAAAAATTGAAATTAAATAATGTGTGAAATTTTGTAAAATATTGATATGAAAGGATACTTACATTTTGACTTGCTGTCCTTGTCCAATATTTTTGTTTGTCTCTATTATTTCAAAGCGCTTCATCTGGAATGGAATAAGACAATAGAAACCTATTACAAGAAATACATGTGTTAGATAATTATAAATATCAAAATATTTGAAAAATGAAAAGACAAAATGTAAGCATAATGTAGGTTCTTACTATATTTTTGACTTCACCATTGAAGGACTATAGTACGAGTAATATTGAATTTAAATAAAAATAATATTTTAATATATGCTATTTTTTTTTGAATTAAGAAATAGACAAATAGTATCGTAGTCACTCCAATATGTAGCTATTTTGAATATTTTGTAACATGTTTTGTTAATGTTAAGTTTTTGTATTAGAATCAATAATCTCATGTTGCCATAAATTCTAAGTGACCATAATAAGCTTGTTTTAGGGTCTAGATAGTCATTTTAAGGTCATTGGGCATTAAATGTTAAAAGTTGCAAAAGTGGACAAATTGTTGTCAATGCAAAATTGTAAAAATGCAACAAAATTTCAAAATAAAGGAAGGTGAAGGGATAGGCAGCTAAAGAGTCAGTTTTAGTTGTGGGAATTGGTTATTTAAAGCTTGTTGAAGCCTCACAAACTTCGAGGTAGGTTGAGGGAAGATGTATAAGAGAAGAAATCAATAAAATTCTCTTATTTTTTGTTTCTTTCCTATAATTTCTAGATTTCAGGGCATTGTACGACCATTAATGGTGCTCAAATCCCCTCCCCCTCCTTTCCTTTGGACATTAAAGCCCTGTGAATCTACTTCATAATGTTTTTGGTTTCATTTAAATTCATTTAGTTTTGCAAAAGATATTGAAGTTTTCCTCTAGGCGGGTAAAACCCTCTTCTAGGGTAAGCATAGTACATTCAAAATTATGTTTCTCTTAATTCCACTGTGGGAATTTCCTGAAAATTGGTGAGAAGCACGTTTGATAAGTATTCTAAAAGTTCCCAAAGTTGTAGAGTGTGAGAATAAGGTCTTGGGCAGGTTCTATGATGCCCTAGATCTGGTAAAAGGTGTAAAAATTTGGTAAAACAATGGACAATGATGATTTAATGAGTTTTGTTTGTAGAATGGGAGTCCTTGTGTAAATTTGTTTTGAAATGGTGTTTTGATATAGGGGAGTCCATTTCAAGTTAAGGATTGGTGAATTTATAAGTTTTTGGTGTCCATTATTTGACTGACTTGTCAGGATAGAGTACAAAGTTGTCAAGGTCCTAGATTGGACAATAATTGTAGAGTTTGGGAATTTTATTTTGAAAAGGCTATAAAGTCATTTGAGAGTTATTCAAATAGAGTGTTTACATGACTTTCAATCATGTTAAGAATCAAAGAGAGTATCTTGTGTTTGTATGTCAAAAGGAATGATCCTTGGAAGCCTAAATAGGTTGGTTGAGGACAATCTAATTTGAGAGTTCTCTTATTTGAGTCATTTAAGTTGGGAAATGGTTTGAGTCAACCAATTTGAAGTTGTTTAAAGTGTTTTGATGAATCTACAAGAAGTTTAGGCCTTTATCTTAGTTTGGAGTCTTGAAATTAAGAGATTTGTGAAGAAGAGTCCTAGTTACAAGGACAAGTGAGATTCTAGGTTGAGTTCAATTAAGATGAGTTTGGTTGATTGAGTTGTGGTCCTGCATTGCATCAATTGGCTAGCGATTGTTGTATAATATCAATTAATAAATAGACTTTTGTTTTTGGTGGTGAATACAAGTTAATTATTGTGATTGGAAAGCTATGAATAAGTTTGTAAAACTTTGATATTGTTTGAGCTGTATTGTTTTGAATAAGTAATTTGGATTTTTTTTTTAACTGAAGTCATCACTCCATGAAAATGATACACATAAATAGAATTAAAGTTTGTAAGTTTTGTGTGATAGTATAAGTTAGATGTATGGGTCTCTTCTAAGCATATTATGTTTGATTCTAAGAAGTCATAATCATAAATAATATCATTGATATGTGATTTTAGACACCTTGTGTTCAAAGATAGAATTTTTACTACAATGTTGTCATCTATTTCTGGGTTATTGCATTCTTGTTTCCATTTTGTTGTGGTACTTAATCGTTGTATTTCATTTTTAATTTTGTCTTTCACTATAAAATGTTGTTTTGTAAGGGGATTTAATAAGTATTGTGATTGCATTTCTTGAACACATGAAAGTATTGTATATACTAGTCCATGTGATTTGATTCTTGATGGGTCAAATGTGATTCCATCTAGTGTAAGACCTTGTGTTCTATGAATTGTTTGTGTGCATGCTACTTGTATAGGAAATTGTTTATGGATTTTAATATGTGATGGATTTTTCATTTGTGAATTAGGTTTGGCTATTCATAGTATAGGTTCCCATTCTTTTTAAATTATGTATGTATATAAGTGTTGTAGTTTGTGATGTTGCGATTGTCCAATATTTGAGTCATTGAATTGTATCCATACTATATCTTCTTGGTTTGTGATTCTGTATGCTTTGAAAACACCATATGCACCATTTACCAATCCATCTTTCATATTATAATTCCCTGCATATAATTCAACTAACATGTTGACTTTTAATATTATTTGTTCTAGTAGACTTTTGTTTGGATATGTTGTATTTTCATGGTTTTGATCGATTTCATCAATTGTTTTAATGATGATTGGTTCCCCAACAACAATTGATAACATATTATTATGTATTGTTACATACTTGTTTGTGTAGAAAAGATATGGGAAGATGGGGTCAAGAGGAGCTCGAAAAATGCAATTATTATTAAGATTTATTATTAAGATATTCTGTATTATTATTGGATTGTGATTTGGTTCGTATTCTGTTTAGTATGGTGATAAATTTTTCATTTTTTTGTCGCATAGTTGTTTTCAAATCATAGCATTTTATCATATTTGTCCAAAAAGTGTAGGGTACTCTTTTTTTGTTAATAATAGCATGTTAAAAAATAAATTTATCATGTATTGGTTGTGCTTGGTAGAAGTCTCCACAAAGAACTATGTCAATCCCCCCAAAATATTTTGTAGGGGCATGTTTAATTTCTCTCATTCTTTTGCCAAAATATAAGAATCGACTACCTATTAAAGAAGCCTCATCTATGAGTAGTACTTGTAACTGTTCATAATGCTTTTGCATTGAATCTATGGTTTCATTGCTAAGTGGGATGGAAATAGACTTGTTAAACGATAATAGAAGTGTAGAGTGTATTGTTGTTCCATCAACATTGTATGTTGTTTTTCTTGTATGGGCCATTATTAGTCCTTTTTACTTTAGCAGATTTGAACCAACACTTGAGTTGTAGATTCGTAGTAGCATTTGGAAAATTGCTTTTGCGGTAAAAGTTTTTTTTGTTCTAGCACCACTAGTTAAGAAAAGGTAACAATGACTTGTCCTTATCATTTTTTTTTTTATTGCAATTTCTTTTAAAATTTGTTGTTGTTCTCTGCTAAGTGTTTGTCGTATTAAAAACTTCAAGCATCTAACATTATACAAATTGATCAAATGTGAATGATCAGTTTGAATTTTAATAGTGGCTTAAGGGAATAGTGAAGTTTTCCCTTAAATCTTATTTTCTTAAATCCCCTTAATCCACATGTCATCTTTCCTAGGTCCTTAAACCATGGTAATGGAATGATTTTTTCCTAAGTTGACCAAGTTTAATATATAGATCTTTAATAAGTTTTAAACAAAAAATACATTTAAATTTATTCACATTACTTGAACTTACATATATTTTATTTCAACTATACAAATCTCTAATTATACTACTACAAAGGCAAGTACTCGCCACTACGTTGCACTTGTTTTATATTAAATTTATTGATAGTGGTCTGAGAGTGAGTTTTATTAGAACAAAGTAATGTTTATTAGAGAAGAGGTTTTAACAAGAGTAAGTGAGAATTTGATTGCAAGATTATATTTAAAGATTTCTTTATTAGACTATAAATATTCTAAGACTTTGAGAGAAAATACCAACTTCGTTTAGTAGCAATGATAGTAGCAAATGATATATTAGTGTCAATTTGATAGTTTAAATATGAGAATTTGGTTATTGAAAAGATTAGTTGAAAAGAGTATTAGTATGGAAGGGAGTATGGGCATTGTACCACACAAATATGTTGAACCTCAAGATTGGAGTGTATTAATTGCAAAAGATAAGATGAAAATAAGAAGAAAATGATGCTCAAACATTCTTCTATATTTAGAGACCAATAGATCTAGGTATTTTCTAATAATTGTAGGTTGTAAGATAAAAAAACAATTATGGACAACGTGAAAATGATCATATCGAAGTATAAATTAGGTAAGGGTTGCAAAGCTTCAAACCCTAAGAATAAATTTTGAGAATTTAAGAATGAATGATGGCCAAAAAGTTGAAGATCGTCATGGTAGAGTGATAAATACAACAAATAAGATGAGACCATATGGTGAGATGTTGGAATATGACATGGTTGTGAATAAGATTATAAGGGCCACCTATTTCATTCCAAGTGACACTACTATTAGAGATATTAATTAGTATGATTTAAATTTTGATTAGATAATTGTTTAGTTAATTTTTTTACAAATTATAATTTATTGATTATATTTTTCACTTGGTTATCATGGTAGGATGTTATTTATACTAAAAGTTAGAATTAGAAAGAAACTGTATGAAATATTGTTGTTATATGAAATGTGTAAGAATAAATGTATGTACTTGATTTAAATTATTCAAATTATTATTGTTATTGTAATTTTAAAAATTATATGAATTATATATTGACAATGTTTTAAGTATACATGTAGATATAATCCAAGCCAATGGAAATATTGGAGGTTTCCCAAGATAATTATTATTGTAAATTTCCTTTTGATACCTACATCGAGACTTGTGAGAGGGCTATGACCTTTATGTTTAAATTATGTGCGAGTGTAATGTTAAGTTTTAATTGAGGATTATAGTAGTGTTAAGAGTCCCCTTTATTTATTTATTTGTGAAAACTTAGTCCCTATTATGTTAATTATGGTTATGGATTTTTTTTTATGCTTTTTTTTTAATATTTTCTTCTTGTTTGAACTCCTATTCAATCCCTTAAAAGAAAAGTGATGAAAATGGAGTCTCCAAAAGAAGGCGATAGTCATTATTCTATTTATTTGCTTTTCTTTGGTAAAAAGCTTATACATGTTTTGATAATGGAGATTTATGACTATGAGACATGTAAGTTATTGGGAAAATAGATCTTGGAAAAATAACTCTACTTGTTGGGAAGCAAATTCAAGTAGATCTTTAAAAAAAATTGTTTTATAATTTATGTAAGTTATAAATATCTTTTCTTATAATAATATTATATATTTTTTTATGTTTTTTTGATCAATTGAAAGTTGTGTTGGTGTAGCTCTCAAAATTTGGTTAAGAGTAGTCCAGTGTGAGGTTTGAGTGAGTGAGGCCTCATTTAAGAAAATTATTACAATTTCTTGTGAATATTTTTTTTGGCAAGATTGCCATACTTATAAAATTTATATTAAAAGAATATTACAAGTCATTATGAAGAAAAATTCTTGGCAAGAATTTCATAATGATAAAATTTATACAATCTGAAGGTGGTGTTATGGGTGTGATGGTGTTGAGGAGAAATGGATGTGTGAGAGTATTTTTTGTATTGGTAATGATAGGAGAAGAATAGAGCTTACAAAGATGTAAACTATTCTGATTCTCAAAGGAGTGTATCCCCTCTTCTCCCTTATGGGGTTTTGTATTAAATGTGTATTTGTTGTGTATACTTGTTTGTGCATATTTTATGAAACTAGATTATCTTGGAAAATTTTGTGCTTGAAAGTAAGTTTATTTCAAACTCTATGGAAGGGTGGAGATTAATTTCTTCATTTGTTGTGTTTTTATATGTTTGTATGTTCTTTGAAAAAGATTTGCATATTTTTGTTAAAAAATATTGGTTATTAAATTTTTGTATTTTTCATAAAAAGTATTGTTTTAAATTATTCATATTTTTGTAATAGTATTGTGTGTGTGTGTGATGAGGTTTCTATTTAACATATCAATTCAATAAATATCGGTTATAAATTTCTTGTATTTTTCATAAAAAGTATTGTTTTAAAATTACTCATATTTTTGTATATATATATATATATATTTTGTGTGTGTGTGTGTCTGTGTGTGTGTGTGTGTGAGAGAGAGAGAGAGAGAGGTTTCTATTTAACATATCAACTGGACAATATTTTTTGTAAAAGAAATAGTGGCTTTTCTAAAAAATATGATTGAAGAAGTTAGAAAAACATCATTTTGTTTTGTAAGTTGTAGGTTTTACAATAAATGAAGAATAAATAGTTTTTCCTATTTTGTTTTGTTCACTTTCAAAATTTCCTATTTGAATATTATTCCTATATATTTTTTAATGTTTTAGAATTTTTTTACAAATAGATCATTCTTTTTGTTGCATTAGATTTTTCAAGAATTTATATATATGTATTCATGCATGCATGTATCTATTTATATATATACTATCAACAATTCATGGTCAAAAAATTCACTGCCAACAATTTGTTAGTGTGAATGGGGATATTTCCTAACTAGATATTAGTGAGGACCTATTCACATCATTAATAAGTTTACTTAGGAGTTAGTTTCCTAGGTGGCATGAAACTAGTATTTAATGGGATCACATCTCATTAATAGGCATGTAGTTATCTATGCATTTAATATTCTTAGTGAGGACCTATTTACATCATTAATAAGTTTACTTAGGAGTTAGTTTCCTAGGTGGCATTCTAGAAACTAGTATTTAATGGGATCATATCTCATTAATAGGCATGTAGTTATCTATGCATTTAATGTTCTCTCATGCATTTATAATTATGCATTAGGCATTTAATGATTGTAACCAAAGTGGTTATCCAACTACCTCTCATCTTGCCTATATAAGGAAGGCTCTTGTACATTTGTAAATCATTCTAGATAAATTCATCATAGATCTTCATTTGATCAAGTTCTCTTCTTACTTGTAGTGCGCTACTTGTTCATGTGGATGGTATTCTTCTTAGTGATCCATTGAAGGACTGTAGCTTCAAGTGGGTTATTGCTTCATATTTCCAACATGGTATTAGAGCTTAGACCATAGAAGATTCATCTCATATCGAGAAGTTGAGCTGAGGAGACTATCGAAGGTTGAAGGGTTTTCTTGAAGGGCTAGTTGTTCTCATCCAGGAGGCAATTGATTTCTTGGGTACTTTGGGTTAGATTTGACCCCACCATTATGTTCAGAAGGTTCGAAAACCTAAGGATTGCCTACCCATTCATTGTGATTCAACTTCATCATCTAGACGCCATCAAAGGTTTTTTGTAGCTATATTGAAGGGCAAAGGTATGGATTGTATAGTTGCAAAGGAAAAAATTTCCTCCCCCTTGTTACAAAAAAAAATTGGTCACCATATCTATCTTGTAGGTTCAAAAAAAATTTAAATTCGGGTTTTTTTCTATAGTTGTAGAAAAAATAATTATTGGGGCTTTGAATAAGAAATTCAAGTCGGCTTATTATAGCTTGGTGGCAAATATTTCAGTGGAAAATATTAAAGGTGCTCAATTTTATTAATTATTTCAAAGCGGGCTTAATTTATTTATTCAAAGTCTGCTTTCATTTAATTTTCGTGAACTTTTTAAAATACAAGTGGTTGAAATATTTTAGTTGGCTTTTATTTTGCAAATTGGGTTTGATTTAATATCGACATATATATATGATTTTGATTGCCCAAAGGCAATATCAAAATCACATTGTTTAGATTCTTCAAGGTTTACAAGGTCCTTTTGTCTGATTTTTTGGCCTTTGTCAGTATTCGTAGGAGTATTCAATAGTCTACAGTGTACGATTGTCAAATATTTTATTAGCAAGGTTCTAGACTTGTCACTTCATTGCCCGTGCTACCACTTCCTACCACCAACTTTTCACCGCCCATCCACCATCTACCAGAGTTTCTCTTGACCACTATCCACCATTTGTTCTAAGCCAGCCCTTATCGCTAGGGTCGATCATATTGCGACTGAGAGCTCTAATCGACCTTGGAGTAGCTTTGTCAGCTTCTCTGCTGCCTCACAGCCTTGCCATCATCGGATTGGGTGGTGCGCTCTTTTTTTTCTGCAGATTAGCCCTGTGGTCATATTGTAGTCCAGGGGCCTTTGTTTTTGCCCTAAAATACTTCATTTTTGCGCTTGGTTGGCCTGCACCCCCTAATTGGGTAGTTTTTTCAATGGAGCATAACTTTTCACTAGGATATTAGATTTTCACAAACAAAATATCATTGAAAAGTTGGTTTTGTGTACTTCACAACCATGAATAGTATTTTGCTAGATTTTGTTGTGAGTACGAATTATATTCATTTGAATTGAGTGCTTCCATTTAGACTTTTGAGCTTGATCTTTTCACCATTTTGTCGAATTTTGGAGATTCTAGCGACATTGTGAAGATGATTCAGAGTTCTATCATTTAGTACATCCACATTTTTTAGATTCAACCCTAGGCATATTCTATCATTTTTTTTGTAATTTGTGGCATTTTCTTGATATCTTGGACATACTACAATTTGGAAAGGTTTGTTTGCATTGGAGGCTTTATTTTCACTGGCACATCATATATTGGAGGTTTCACAACATTTTTATCAGATATATTTGCCTCTTGGTAGTTTTTTGTTTTGAAACACATGACAAAATTACGATTTGGGCTTCTTACTCCTCACAACTATCACACATGGAAGGTGAAGATGCAGAGGCTTCTTTGGTCTAGGGGATTGTGGTCTACCTTAGCTAAGGAGCAACAAGAGTTCACTAAAGAATATGAGAAGTTTACTCATCGAAACAAATGTGATGAGGCGATGGGCTTGATAGCATTACATGTTTCTGATTCTTTGTTCTTCCACGTTGAGGAGTGTACTACACCTAAACAGTTATGGGACAAATATAAGGATCTATTTGGTTCAGTCAGTGATGTTAGAGCATTGCAATTAGAAGCTGAGTTGGCAACCCTTTCCATTGATGCATATCCTACAATTGAGGACTATTTGGTAAAGTTCAAGTCTTTATGTACTCGGTTAGCAAGGTGTGGGAAGGACAAAACTGATAAGGAGTGCATATTCTTGATCTTGTCAAAGTTAAAAGGTGCATTTTCCTATTTTGCTACTTCTTTCTAATTCACTATGGATGGACTAGGTAATAATTTTGTGATGCCATCATTTGAAGTTTTATGTGAGAGATTGACTAGGGAGCAATCCAAGCTTAGTCAAAATGATGTCACTTCAAAGTCTTATGCATTGCTCGCCACACCAACAAGGGGAAAGGGAAGACAAGTAAAGCTAAGATAGGATCCAATGAGATTTCCAACAGCTCTTCAAAGAGGGAAAATCTAAGAAGGAGAAGCCCACATGTACCTTTTGCTAGGGGAGAGAGGGCATAGTGAATAGGCATGCTTTAAGAAGGAGATTCATGAGTTGAAACAACTTCTCAAGGATCACAATATTTCATTTCCTTCTTGTTCACCTTCTTCTTCTACCACACATGAAGAGACTCCACCTACAAAGGAGGGTGATCCCACAATAGTAGTTTACAATTTTTGGCCAAACTGGACACTGAAATTATTATTTTTTAACTAAATCTTCACATTCAAGCACCTATAGTTGCTAAAATGTAAGGAATTTGAAGATGATACAAACT